>OX155961.1:9312707-9372226 GCA_944548615.1 Micropterix aruncella | reverse complement strand
TTAAGCATTTTACAATAGTGCCTCCTTGACTGATGAGCATTCGCCTGTAATGTAACATAGATTCGCCTGTAGACAGATTGTATCATTACAGGTTGCGCACTGTAGTGCTCGGATCTCCTGCCTAACTGATGTAATGCTCGAATTTGTAACGTTACATTACAGGCGAATGCTCCCGGCGAGGGAGCACCTTTAGGCGAATAAGTTGATGTATTGTCATATTAACAACATGCACAGAATGAGTAGGTTAAGTCCGGGCAAGTCCGGTGCTTAATGAGTAGGGTATGTCAGGTAAGTTCCGGCGGAGGTGCGGAAGGAGTAGGGTTGAATTGAGTAAGTCTGGGCGGAGGTATGAAATGAGTAGATATTGTAAAACGGGGCAAGTTCGGCCGTAGGTGTGTAAAATATCATATTTTAATAAAACATCTTACTTTGTAAAAATATTGTTAAATTTCGAGCGGTATTTATCGAGGTTTTAATATGAAACCGGGATAGTTGCAATCTGATATATCGTCGCTCTATATGCGAGATTCCGCATACTCCAACAAGTAAACTTTTCAGGACATGGAAAAATCTCGGTAACTTTATTCACGAGATGTCTGTTTTAGCTGTGTAAATAGGACTAAATTTGAAAAAATATAAATTAGTTTACGGTACTAACGACTGAAGCTGTCAAATAGTTAAATTGTTTGCGAGGAATCACTAATAAGCATGTAGGAGTTACCACCGGATAAAATCATCAACACATGCCTACTAGATGCCACAGCAATGATAATTAGAAGAAAAATAAGCAATCTGAGCGCTCAAGACATAATCAGAACGATCCGGAGCATGATTTTACATCAATAACAACAAAAAACAAATTCGATTTTTTGGCGCGTACGAGGATTCACATATAGATCGACGATATTAGTTGGGAGCCAGCGACAAAAAAGTGCAAGAGTTTTATAAAAGCTGATACTTTTAAATCAGACATCTTGCGGTGTCGACTACAACGGGCGAGCCCGTCACCACAGGACGTTTTAACGATTAGTCGTTCTGTCGCCCTGCAGTGAACGTAGAAGACTTTGGACAGTACAATTCTACGTCCAGCTACGTCACAACCCGTGAGAGTCCAACGCCTTACCGCGAGTTAGCCAGGAATAAACCCGGCGGGCTGGAGATACTCGCGCCCTCACTTCCAATTGTGACCAGATTTCTCCGGTCTCTCGATTGGTTCCGAGTTCGAGGTCGCTTGCGCGGTCCTCTCCCTTACGAAGCGGTGAAATGGAGTGCACCGAATCTATCGCGGACCAAGGCGTCCTTTGCCCGACTCTGAACCGGGATCGGATGGCCAATGGTCATTTCAAGAGCAGTCGCCGTAAGGTAGACAACCACACCCGCTCTGTAGGAAACAATACAGTTCCCAGACTCCCCCGACTGTTAGTCGGAGAGCACAATCGATTGGCTTGCGCCGCACGGTGTGCAGACCGTCCAGGGGCGCCAGAGGTTTGATTCCCAGGGGAGACTGGTTGACCCAGTGTCCTACCCAGGATTCGCACCCCATGCGGGGAGGCCGTCGGATGGGTGTTGACCCGTGAGTGTGACCGACCCTGAACACATGGGTCATCGTGGCCACCTCATCATGGGCCCGTTAGCCCCCAGTCCCAGTCCCAGCCCCCCCACTTTTAAATCAGACAGTATTTTGGCCATAGAATGCTATGGTAAAGTCAGCAGGCCAGTTATTGTTAAGCAGTCTGGCCATTTTTTTCGAGCTGTATTGCAGCCACTGTCTACTGATGAATTTTCAGCATTTCCAACACTCTTTAGGGCAAATAATTAAAATTACACCTTTCCTAGTACGCCAGTGTCAGTTGTCCCAGAGTCTGGCTTGCTGACTCTTCCCCAAAATTCTATGGCTAAAATACTGTCTGAATTGAAAATATCAGCTTTTACAGAACTCTTGCACTTTTTTGTCGGTGCCTTTTTGACTATATGGGTGACCAAATCTTTGAAATTTTGTATGTGAAGGAATATCCATTTGTCGTTTAATATATGCTACAATTTTTTATTACCTTAGTGATTTACAGTGTGAGTTTTAATTAGTGACTTCCTTAAAGTGGGTGACTCAGTACGAGCAATAAGGCAACGTTTGATAGGAATTTAAAAATACAATTAGAAAAAAAAGGCTTTTGAATAAAAATTTTTGTGAATTTAGAAAATTTCACTAATAAATAAAAGTTTGACAACCGTTGAGCGCGCTGCGCCATCTAGAAATAGGTAAAATATTTTTTCAAATGTCTTTATACTATTTTCAAAATATAAAATTTTTTTTTTTTTTTTTTAGTTTCCAAAAAAATATGTTAAAGTTGCTTATTTGCTCGTACTGATTCACCCACTTTTAAGAAGTTACAAATTAAAAACTCACTCTGTAAATCCGAGGTGAGTCACCTGTATTATACGGAATGCTATCAACATGAATGTCGCGCTAGAGACAAGCGGGCTGCCTTTCTCCGTATAATATTCGTGTATTATACGTGCTAATTTGTCGATGGTAGTCGTCCTTACACCTGTTCTGCCTTAGATTATCGAGGCACGCGCGGAACGCCGCTCGCAGAGCGTTCCCAAAGCAGCCTACCCGCCGGCGAAATCCACCCAACAAGCCTGGCAAGTATGCGCCGGCGAATTCCGCCAATATTCCGCGCACCTCGCGCGCACATTCCCCCGGGATATTTGCTTTCGCGAACATTCGCCCCCCGAATCGAGACTCAGACTCAAAGGCTCGGTCGGACCTGGAGATTAAACTTCGCCGCGATGCCTAACCGTCTCGGATTCCTGCACCTGAGACGGGGAAGGGTGCGCGGGAATCTATCGCTCCCACGGCACACGCGGTGACTTTTCGCCTGGAAATTCACACTACATACATATTTCGCGTTGTATAAGTATAATTCCATATTCTGCTCCTAGTATAACTAGAGTTGTCGACTACAACGGGCGAGGCCGTAACCTCAGTCGATTAGTCGTTCTATCTCCCTGGAGTGAGCGCAGAAGACTTGGACAAAACAGTACACCGTCAAGCACCGCCAGAAATCCGTAAGAGGCCAACGCCTTAACCGCGAGATAGCCAGAAGTGTTACCCAGCGGGCTTACACTCACGCCTTTACTTCCAATTGCGACCAGATTACTCCAGTTTCTCGATTGGTTACGAGTTCGAGTTCGCTTGCGCGGTCCTCTTCCTTACGAAGCGGTGAAACGGTGTATACCGAATCTATCGCGCACCACGGCATCCTTTGCCCGGCTGTTCACCCAGGATCGGGTAGCCAATGGTCGTTTCAAGAGCAGTCGCCGTAAGGTTAGCAACGACCCCTGCTCTATAGGAAACAGTACTGCTTCCAGACTCCCCCGACTGTTAGTCAGAGTGCGCAATCGATTGGCTAATGCCGCGCGGTGCGCAGACCGTTCAGGAGCGCCAGAAGTTTGATTCCTAGGGGAAACTAACCCTGAGACCAGAGTCCTAACCCAGGCTCGCACTTCAAGCGTGGAGGCCATCGGATGGGGGTATAGTTATATTACTCCAAACATATGGGGGTTTTCTCATGAAAAAATCCGGAAGTATTTTTCTCAACGGTTTTATATGTATTTTTGGACGCTGAATCCGATTTTCAACTTTGCGGCCTCGCCAGAAATTTGCAAAACAGCTAAAATTTTTGCATTTAATTTTGTTTTTCGCTTATAATTCACGAATAGAGCATTTTTTGATAACGACTATTTAAAACAGAATTAGAGTAGATAAAATTTCCTACAATTCATACCTATTGACTTAATTCCTCCGATGTACCAAACCGCCGCTAAAGCGCGCTCAAACATGGTTTTTGTCACTTAGAAAAACCTATAAAATGGCATTTTGAAAGTGCGGTAAGGACGCGCTATGGACTTTGTGGCATAAAATGACCATTTTGAGCACGCTTTAGCGACGGTTTGGTACATCGGAGGGAATTAAGTCTGTAAATATGAATTGTAAAAAAAATTGTCTACCTACTATAATTTTGTACTGAATAGTCGTTTACAAAAAATGCTAAATTCGTGAATTATAAGCGAAACACTACATGTAATGTAATTTTTTTCCGGATTCTTGAGGTTAAGTTCTCAACCTCTGGCGAGGTTGCAAAGTTAACAATCGGATTGAGCCTCTCAGCATATAAAACTGTTGAGAAAAATTTCCGGATTTTTTCCTGGAAACGACACGCTTAGATCTCATATGCTTTGCCTTAGATCTCATATGCAACGCTTAACAACACCTAGCTTGTGCTTAGGTTGAAATTTTATAAATACAGGTGAGTTTTAATTAGTGACATCCTTGTAGTGAGTGAATCAGTAGGTACGACAAAGTACATCAGTACAACAAATTTTGACACATTTTTTTGGAAAAAAAAACTTGTCAAACGTGGAAAAGTTTTTTTTAAATTTAAATACTTTTAAAAGATATGAGCGTGATGCGCTATATAGTGGTTGATAAAATATTGTTTAAATTGTTTATTAGCAATATTTTACATTTCGCATGATGTCCCCGAGTGGTTTACGTTGCTCAAATTTTTCTTTATTAAAAAAGATATACAAATTTGTAAAAAAAAACAAATTTTCTATTTATTTTAACTAAACAAAACTTTATATTTTTGTTTTTCTCATTTCTGTTAGATCAAAAGTTGCATACGTCGTCGTACTGATTCACTCACTACAAGGATGTCGCTAATTAAAAACTCACCTTGTAAAGAGTTACAAAAATGAGTGTGCGTGTCAAAATGCTAAAATCAATTTTATTTAATATATAGTAAGTAAAAGAGAATAATTACAATAAAGCAATAAATAAAATTAATTCACAAATAAAATAGCTGAAGCCATTTCTAAAAATAAGTGCAGTTATAAAATATTCACAATGTCAAAAATTCATATTAAAAAGTTATTCATTAAAAAAAACATAAAAATAAATTACGAATTTAAACAACAAATATTATAACGATGACATCGAAATAAAAGCGGCACCAGAATAAACAACCAATACCAACAAGTAAAATATAAAATACGACCTATAAAAGTGACATTACCTTTAACATTTGGGACTGTAGTAACATTAATATATTTGACTGTAAAAACTGGAACGGGGTTAGAGGAGGTGGTTCGGTTGGTTGGTGAGGAAGGGTCGCAGCCGAAATTGCCGCAACGTGCTGCCTGGGCGCAGTACAGTCACGTATTATAGACTCCCATCAAAGAAAACGTTACGCCTTATTGAGGGCATAAACGTTAAATTTCGCCCAGGCCGACACCCACCCGCGCGCGGGCGGACGAAAAAACACAGAGTGTCGCATCTCTTATAACGAAATCGAACCCAATTAATTGACCTTAGAAATACGACACTATTATTTCTCGTACTTATGTGGAGCGGTAACTGCCTGTGCATATATCGTAAAATATTTTAATGAAACCGAAAAAGACAGAGAATTATTTTATAGCAGTTCAAAGTCTTCCAAATGCGATGCGATTTTCGGTGTCTCACTCCGCGACCGAATTCGAAACGAGACCATTAGAGAAAGATGCGATCTACTAACAACGATCGAAGAAGAAGTACAAAAACGTCGGCTACGATAGTTCGGCCATGTTTGTCGAATGAATGATAATCGATTACCACGTAAATGTCTTTGGCGAGACCGTTCGACAGAATGGAGAATTCAGCGATCGTCACCGAAGAAAACCTGGCTAAATATCATCAAAGATGACCTTAAGAATCAACGAATATCGGCTAGGGATGCTCGAGACGTGGCAAAAAATCGTCAAGAATAGAAGCGAATCGTGAATGGAGTACGAGATCGAGCGGCACCGACAGCAGCGTATTGGCTGCGAGGGCGACCCCCTCCCAAATCACCAGCTACGGAATATATAAAAAATTAATATATAAACACATTTGGTATTTTTTCGGCGACTTCTACACTGAGAAAAATATTGGATTTCTTACTGCAATCTATACAGAATAATGATGTCTCAATCATATGTTTGTTGAATTGCAAGAAATTTTGCGGAAATTCTATTACTCGATTATATGATTCACCATTCTCCGTACGGATAATACGAAAATAACGGTGTAATATTGAGATGTCAACCACAACGGGCGAACCCGTCACCGCAGGACGTTTTAACGATTCATCGTTCTATCGACCGTGCAGTGAACGTAGAAGACTTTGGACATAACAATCCGACGTCTAGCTACGCCACAACCCGTTAGAGACCAACGCCTTACCGCGAGTAGCCAGGTATGTTACCTGGCGGGCGGCACTCGCGCCCTAACTACCAATTTTGACCAGATTTCTCCGGTCTCTCGATTGGTTCCGAGTTCGAGGTCGCTTGCGCGGTCCTCTCCCTTACGAAGCGGTGAAACGGAGTATACCGAATCTGTCGCGGACCAAGGCGTCCTTTGCCCGACTCTGAACCGGGATCGGATGGCCAATGGTCATTTCAAGAGCAGTCGCCGTAAGGTAGACAACTACCCCCGCTCTATAGGAAACAATACAGTTCCCAGACTCCCCCGATTGTTAGTCGGAGAGCACAATCGATTGGCTTGCGCCGCTCGGTGCGCAGACCGTCCAGGAGCGCCAGAGGATTGATTCCCAGGGGAGACTGGTTGACTCAGTGTCCTACCCAGGCTCGCACCCCATGCGTGGAGGCCATCGGATGGGTGTTGACCCGTGAGTGTGACCGACCCTGAAACAGAATGGGTCTCCGTGGCCAACTCAGCAAGGGCCCATTAGCTCCCGAATAATGATGTCTCAATCATATGTTTGTTGAATTGCAAGAAATTTTGCGGAAATTCTATTACTCGATTATATGATTCACCATTCTCCGTACGGATAATACGAAAATAGCGGTGTAATGTAGTTTCAACAAGATTCTCGTAACTGACTATTACCTTACGTATGTAATAACATGCTGTTATGGTAAAGCAAGATTTCGTCGTGCGCCGTAATGAATGTTCGGTATAGTTACTATGCCCGTGACATGGTAACTACACCGTTACGCGTCATGTTGATACATATGTATGAATTACAGGGCATGTTGTATGCGTAATCCGTTTTAAAACTGAGTATTTTCATGTATTACAGCGTTACATTTTTCTCACTCTACCTATCGGAAAAGAATGGTTTAGTGTTAGTTTATCTGCAATTAGACACCCGCATTTGGCTCCATATGAAACCTTTGCACGTTACCCCATGTGTGCTTTTTAAACTACAGGTTTTTCTATCCAACTCACACCAACATATTTCTTACCGAAACCACGAAATTCAGGCTTTGCGTATTTCGCAATATTTATTATTTATTTAACAAATTAAGTTTACAGTTATCTTACAGTGGCAAATACATAATAGATTTGCGTAACCTTTTTACATATATATAATTTTCTATCCTATAAACAGTTTACAATGTTTGCAAGAACAACTTATAATAGAAATATCAAGAGCACGTTAATAGTAGGTAATTGAGAAAAATAAAGTATATAAAGCAAAAGTATAATATATATCATTGTTTATAATACATAATATAATACAATACAATAAGGGTATGGTATAATAAAATTCAATCATATAATGCAGTAGTATGGCAGTAAATCTTAAGAAAAAGATGATAGACAAGATTTTGTTTATGGCTTTATAGATCATGAGTGGGAAGTAGAATTGTTCTTTGGATAGCACAATGATATTTTCAAACTGCACTCAGTAATTCTTTCCGTTGTCCAAGATGTGTTCGCTGATCGCTGGTTTTTCTCATTGGAAGTTTTTAACAGACCTTATGTATTCTATCAAACGAATTACTATGGTTTGTCCAACATAAGCCAGTACCAGTGTTTGCGGTGGTATTGCATAATTTACAGGTCTCAGAGACCAAGGTTTAATTTGAGTGGGTTTGAATATCGTATTTAACAGTGGGCTCTATCGATTCTCACAATAAAAAAAAATGCTTCACATTCTTAGTACTTAATATCCCCGTGCCGATAAACAGATCCCATCCCCGTTACTGCTCTCGCCTTCATCCTTATATTTATCACTCACCCATTCATCTGAGATCTTTATATAGATGCTCACCGATCTCGACAAATTTCACGCGACCATCGGACAGTTACATTACATTACATTAAATATGTTCTTACGCATAGATATAGGTTAACTTAAATTTACTGCTTTCAATGATAAATAAGAGCCGGCTCAACGTTTGTTTACACTGTCATATATAGCAACAAAAAACAACGATAAAATTAGTTGCAATAGTTTATATTGGTGATAACATCTTACTTATGTTACAACTAATGGGTCCAGTGGAGTTGGACCACTATGAACCATGTGTTAGGGTCGGCCCAACTCACAGGTGAACACCCATTCGATAGCCTCTACCCAGAAGTGCGAGCCCAGGCAGGACTCTGCCTGCAGGGCTCCTAGACGGTTTGCGCACCTTGCGGCGTCAGACAATCGACTGTGCATTCCGACTGATAACTGGGGGCGTTTGGAAATGGCTTTGTTTCCTATAGAGCGGGGTTGGCTATTAACCTTACGGCAAATGCTCTTGAAAGGACTAATCGGCTACGCGATACCGGATGAACAGCCAGGCGATGGATGTCGTGGTCTGCAGCATATTCGGTAGACACAGAATCACCGCTACGTAAGAGAGGACCGCTACGCGTAAGCGACCTCGAACCTGTAACGAGGCGGGAGACCGGAGTAATCTGGTTGCAAGTGGAAGTAAGGGTGTGAGTGTCAGCCCAGTAGATGATAAACCTGGTTATCTCGCTAATGCGTTGGTTTCTTACGGGCGAGTAGCTTAACTAGACGATGTTTTCGTCCCAAGTTTTCTACGCATACCACACGGGAGACAGAACGATCAAATATCGTTAAAACTTTCTGAGGTGACATGTTCACCCGTTGTAGTTGACACCTTGAAGTTATGCTACAGCTATCTGTCAAGTCCTTGACGTATGGTAATAATGCCCTTGACATGCTGGGTTTCTGGATTTCTTCCATAATAATGTGTTCATGTGTTCTAAATACATATTGACGTGTTTTACGACTTGATCGCCCAAAGATCTGAGGTCACAAATGCCACTCGGAAAAACCTATTTTTGTTTTATTTAAAATGTCGAACGACTGCGATAGCCTTCAATATTATTGTAAATTGTTTGTAATGGAAAAACAAAGAAATGTCAACGTCTGCCAGCGGAAAAATGCAGACAGTTAAAATAATTTAATATTACTTACCTAGTAGCTCCATAATTCAGCGCCAGTAGACTCGTAAAAAACGAAAAGATATTTTTACGAGATAAGAAAACGAGCGGCCATTGTAAAGAAGCAATAAGTTTCTCGCTTTTACGACATTCGACGTAGAAAAACGGCGATGCCAAAGTGCCGTATTTAAATTATATCAACTACCCCATGCGACCGCACTTACTAGTACAAACAACGACGCACTCGCAGGCTATTTTGATGTAGATATTTATAGCTGACTTTTAAGTGAGCTTCTGTTTTTTGTGTTATCTAGAGATACGCAATATTTTTTTCTATCCTATTTGTCACTTAGACAGTTGTTTACATTATATTAGTAGGTAATTAGGATTCCCAACGCCAAAAAAATGAGCTTGACATTTACTGCTTTAGCGAGTGTAGGATAATTAGCGTGCACTACTTTTTGGCGAAACTAGAACACATAACATTGGATTACATACTAGAAGTAATGCCCCATAATAGTAGAGTGTAACACAAGGGAGCAAAATAATATTTTTTACGGCGAGGGCGCTTTTTTGAATCCCTCACTGAGATCCCTCCAACAATCTCAATTGCTAATAAAACGGCTTCAGATTGCACAAACGGCGCTAGATGTATGCGCAGATGTATCCGAAGCAGGTATTGAGGCAGTATTTAAATAATATATTACATATTCAAACAAATACATAAGAAATATTTAAAATCACCAAGATTTCGCGTCATTTCCCACTAGGCAGCGCCTGTTCCAAGAAGACACCAATTTTATATAATAGTAATTTACCCTCCAACCGCGGAAGACGCTCACTGAGCGTTCAACTATTTCCATGCGATTCTGTACGCTATTATCGCGCTGCATATAATTTCTGTATTTCCGCTATTTCCCCGTTGAATCTTTTAGTGTTGCTCTGTCACACCCAGAGTCACACGGCTAACGGGAACGGACAAGTTGTACCTGTATCGTAGAATATAGACCAAATCGATTAGAAAATCGCCCACGGTTGGAGGGCTAATACGCAATTTTAAGAAAATATGTATTTTAATCTAATGGATTTCTAATCTAAGATCGAAGCAGCTACGAAATTTCTATAGTAAAAGAGTGTACATTTAAATATTTATTGAATAATCAGATAATAAAAATATAGGCAAAGGATTCCCTTGAAAAACAAACAAAATAATAATTAAAAAATCATAAAAATACGAGTAAATATATTAAAAAAAAATAAAACACGACGACCGTTACAGACAGTATACTAATTTATACAGATATCTAATACGGAATATACTCAATCAGACCTTTCATTTGGCTCAATTAGACAACTAGGTTATTACTTAATATTGGATAGAGTTAAGTAACCTTTGACACTGATTATAACAATACTACTCACTTCTAAATCGGTTTAAGCGTTGAGAAGTTATGGTGTATTAAAGAAACGGAAAACATACATAGATGAATCCTGAATTTTGACATTTCAATCGTTTTTTTTTGTTGGGCAGCCGTGTATACCATTTTTTTTTGGCTGTCTTGTAATCAATTCTTAAAGACCAGAAACGGTTATTTAAAAATCGGTAATATTTATGGAGATAATTAATTTAACTTTGTACTTAGCGTATCGGGTTTATTCCTGACGGCCGCGAAGACAAAGAACGAAAAAAAAACTGTCAAATGAGTACTGTCAACACGCCATTGCCATAGACGCTGCTTTCTCCTTATATTAGAGCAAAGGGTCACAGCACGTAATTTATGGCACTCAATATAACATGAAGATTCTAACAACATTACACACTTCTAAATCGGTTCAAGCGTTGAGAAGATATGGTTGAATAAACAAAACATGCATAGATGCACCCTGAACATATTACACTTCTTTTTGTTAGCCAGTCGTGTAAAAAGTAGACACAAATAATTAAGAACTAAGCTTAAATACAATATATTACGTACCTAATTCAAATAAGCATTTAAACGCACTGTACTATAGTTACGGCACACAAATAACACTACTATATTATATGCAGAATGTGTTTGTCATTCTCTAAATTATTCTTTGTCCAGAATGAAAGCCTTCATTCTTTCATAAGCATGTCTTTTCCAGCGCCCGTAACAGAATAAACAGTAAACCCGTAAACCGCAGTTTGCATTCAGGTAGAATACATGCCAAATTTGCATTCACTTTTCGGAGCGTTAAGTCGCGACATTGGACCATAAAATGCCGAGCATTTCAGAGAGGGCGCTAAAATTTACTACCGTATAAATCTTAAATTAGATGGCTCGGGAGCCACGGGCTTTCAAGTCGAGTGGCCACAAACGTCGCAGGCAGAGCGAGCTCAACAATGTTTGGCAGCATTTGCCCATCTCTAGCAAAGTAAATATCATGAAAAGTAGCGGATTATTATCCTCTTCGGAAAACAAAGAAGTTACTTTGAAACAATAGTAAATTAATTACTATTTTAGTGAGAATAGTAATAATATACTATCGTGTAAATCTTAAATTAGATCGGGAGCCACGTGCTTTTAAGTCGAGTTGCAACAAACTTCCCATGCAGATCGAGCTCAATAATGTTTGGCCATATTAGCCCATCTCTAGCAACATGAATATCATGAAAGGTAGCGAAATATTATCTTTTTCGGTAAAATATTGAAGTTACTATTATATGATAGTAAATTAATTATAATTTTCGATTATTTTAGGGTAGTAGTAGGATTACTACTAATATCGTAGGGGGCTAAAATTTACTATCGTGTAAATCTTAAATTAGATGGCTCGGGAGCCTCGGGCTTTCTTTCGCCCATCTCTAGCAACGTAAATATCATGAAAGGTAGCGTAGTATTATCCTCTTCGGAAAAACATAGAAGTTACTATTAAACAATGACACTCGAATATTCTGTTAGTAAGATTAGTACTAATATCATAGGGCGCTAAAATTTACTATGGTGTAAATCTTAAATCAGATGGCTCGGAAGCCACAGGCTTTCAAGTCGAACTGCCACAAACGTCGCTTGCAGAGCGAGCTCAACAATGATTTGCTGCATTCGCCCCTTTCTAGTAACGTAAATATTTTAAAAGATAGGGGAACATTTAGGAAAAAATAATAGAAATTACTATTAAACAATAATAAGTTCATTATAATTTTCGATGTATTCTAGAATAATTCCAAATTATATAATTATAAGTAATTTTTTTAACAACCTCCTCAGTACGCAAAAGAATGATAACCCAAGCCATGACATTTATCACCGCGCCTTCATTTAATATTGCAATGTTTGACAAATACGTCTACTTAACATCCTAACCCCTTGCCGCTTTATTAGCGAGGATGATTTTGCAATATTAAGTTTGAGAGCCACACTACATTATTTGTTATTAAAATCTAGTTTAGTGTATTTAGGAGGGCTGGCTGTCAACCCGAACACCTCATCTCATAATCAAAATGAATAATTCCAAAAGCATTTATAAAATCTCCGCAAATCAAATTCTAACCAATACAATTAACTAACTATTCGTTTTAGCTGTTTAATAGATTATTATTACTATTGTTATGCTTTATTGAATATTAACATTTTTATTTTATATCAGTTTATAAACCAATAACAATATTTACGCAAGAACTTTTACACAATATTTGGGACTTTTGTAATTTAACTTAACTAGGAACCCCCACACTAATGCTTAAGCTCACACTATACACTCATACTCTCAACACACTCACATACACATACACCCTAAACGCAAGCCTCTTATATACTACTTTTGGGTATGTTCGTTTTATTTAGTAGTTTAGCGTATTTTTTGTAATTTTTTTGAAATCCGTAATCGGTTTAATTTTTTAATAATTTGTATTTATTTTATAATTATTCAGTAATATAATTATTTACTATAATACTGTGGGATTTCCTAAATAAAGGTTTGAATTGAATTAAATTAATGGTATATCATTGCAAATGTTCTAACTCTAGATTTTATGCGAAGAGTTAGATAAAGGCCTAATATTTGATGTGTTTCAATTTTATTTAATAATATGCTATATATGAGAAATATACAAGAAATATCGATGTAAACGAGCGAAATGATTATATAGATATTCAGATTTTAGAAGAACTGTAGTCAATAATGGCGATTTTCTTTTAATTTTAGGAATATTCGTCTTCTATTCCATACAAATATTTCTTTAGATTCTTTTTTGCTATTTATATAATATTCTACGTTAGGCTTTAATAATTTAGCTACTATTGGTATAGTAACATTAAAAAATGTGTATGTTAGATGCATCTTCTTGTGATAGGTTTCTGTTTCCATTCGTCTTTATTCCCGGTTCAAATACCTTATGTTTGATAAACATAAACAATATGTTATATATGTCTTAATATGATAAACATATGTCTATAACGACATATGTCTAAACATATATTAATATGATAAACATATGTCTTATAACGACTATATTATAATAATTATTTATCCTATTTTCGGTGCCCATTATCCATAGGGTTTCTTGCTGTATGTTTACTGCTCCACAGACTTCAAATGATTGGACAAATTTAAATTTGATAACATTTCAATGTATCAAGACCTTTATGAACGCCAATAGTGCCCACATAATTATCAGGGGAAAAGCTTTATCGCTTACAGGCTGGTGTGCACAAACGAGACCCATTTCGCCGCCACAGTTTTTTTCCTTGAAAATTAATATAAAATGCGTTGAGCACGATGCGCCGTTTAGCGTTAGGTAAAATATTGCTAATATTTGTTATTAGCGATATTTTACCTACTGCTAGATTGTGCAGCGCGCTCAACACTTGTTAAACTTGTATTTAACAATCAGGTTCTTTAAAATTTCAAATAAAAAAAATGCTTTTAATTAAAAAAAATACATTTTTTTAATTAAAAGTTTTTAAGGTGCTCGTATTACTTCACCCCCTTGAAGGACGCCGGTTAATTTAAACTCACCCTAAATATTTATATATCCATATACCGTTGTCCAACTCCTTACTAATCACATATATATATATATATATATATATATATATATATATATATATATATATATATATATATATATATATATATATATATATATATATATATATATATATATATATATATATATATATATATATATATATATATATATATATATATATATATATATATATATATATATATATATATATATATATATATATATATATATATATATATATATATATATATATATATATATATATATATATATATATATATATATATATATATATATATATATATATATATATATATATATATATATATATATATATATATATATATATATATATATATATATATATATATATATATATATATATATATATATATATATATATCTATATATACATATATATACATATATATATATATATATATATATACATATATATATATATATATATATATATATATATATATATATATATATATATATATATATATATATATATATATATATATATATATATAATATAAAACATATATAAATATATAATATATATAATATAAAACAAAGTCGGGTTTGTTCGAACACTTATAACTCGGGAACGGGTGGAGCGATTTTCATGTTTTTTTATTTGTTGTATTTGTCTCCGTCCCGAATAGCAGAATAACTATTAAAAACAAAAATTGGAAAATCGACGTAAAAATAAAATAAAAGAAAAAAAACCCATACAAAATGTAAATCCGTGTTTTTCTCATAGTCAGTTGTACGTGGCATGTTCACGTGTCGGCGAATCATCCGCTTTATTTGTTCTTGCGCCTGATAAAAAAAAAAAACAAAAAATGTCGTATATCACAAGGTGCTTCAATGAAGAGAATTAATCCGAGTGCATTCCATGCTGCACAATATGTAAATAGTATAATTCAATAATGTCTTGCTGACACGCGATTGATATACTTAATTTTTTCAACTTCTATATTTCTTTTTGTGTTATCTTTTAAAGTAGTGAACTTAATATTTATTATGTATTCATTGTATTACATTCATAAAATCATAAATTAAGTTCAGCTAATCTATAACACGACATTCATTGACCGTTAGGCGGTACGAAGTTCGCCGGGTCAGCTAGTAAATAAATAAATAAAAATAGGAATAGCGAAACATTGAAGAAATTCATAAATTGCACTTGACATTGACGTTATTGGAATACAATTATTATTCATTTTCAAAATATTATCAGTATTATGAGCAATATTAATATATCGCTGATTTTAATTTAATTGAGTGTTTCCGACTTCTGCACGGTTTGTATAGTTAGCTACTTTCGCCGGTCCGGTCGCGGTGGCAACAACAGGCAGCGACTGCATCGTAAAATTTTATTGAGACAACCAAAATGGCTGAGTGGTCGTACAGCTGAGCACTAAATCGCATCCAGGGTACACTTTATTCCCACCGTGTTACATTTTAACTGGCCCTTAAAGGAAACCGCTGCGCCAAATTATTTACTTAAGTCTCGTAAATTGGCGATTTTAAGGACCCGCATATTGAAAACCGAGCGGATATTGTAGGTGAGCGAATTATTTTTTTATCAATATACCCTCTGTATAACCCAACTAAAACAGTGCTACAGGAAAAGTCATTTTCTACTAAAATAACTCTATGTATTGTTATCTTATGTTTAACTGTTTAAAAGTAATCGCACATTTAATAATTTTTTTAAATATCGATGCCATTTTGAACAAAATAATGCATTAAAAAATCTCTATAGCAGTAATTGGCCTTTTTTGTTTGTTCACTCCTTACTACTGATATATAAGTACTAAAAAATGTATTCGTCAATGTCTCTTCTATGTTACAATAGCAAAATACATTTTAGTAATATATTTTTATTTGTGAACCGTTCGCCAAAGAACGGTTCATAGAACGGTTCGGACCTTCTGAGCTGCCACCTAGGTTTGACGGTCGATAGTATCTGCAATTTGTACAGTGGTACACGAAAGGCCTTCTGCAAGACGTCCCACCAGAATTAAAGAAGAGAATTTGGATACAACACGATGAAGCACCTGCACATTATGCCCGCAACCTACGGGACCATATGGATGATGCGTACCGATATCGCTGGGTAGAAAGTGGGGGAGAAATCCACAGGGCCTAGTATTAAGTAAAACAGGTACTCTTTGTCCGCGCGATCTGCCTGCTCTCTTACGTTACCTTATACAGGTGAGTTTTAATTAACCGGCATCCTGCAAGGGGGTGAATCAGTACGAGCAAGTAAGCATCTGTTATTAAAAAAATGTAGAATAAGCAAGGTTTTATAAAATTGACTCATAAATAAAAGTTTGGCAAGCGTTTAAGCGCGCTGCACCATCTATCGGTAGGTAAAATATCGGAAATAAACAATATTAGCGGAATTTTACCTATCACCAGATGACGCATCGTGATCAACGCTTTTTATACTATTTTTCAGCAAATATTTTTTTATGCTTTGAAAAAAAAGTTTTTTCTACTTTTTTGTATTAAAAAATGCATAGTAACTCGTACTAATTCACCATCTCGAAGGATGCCCTTGCAGGATATTGTTGTTTTAAAATTTTGAAGAACTTGACTGATAAATAAAAGTTTGAGAAGCGTTCGAGCGCGCTGCGCCATCTAACAGTAGGTAAAATATCGGTAATAATCAATATTAACGGTATTTTACCTACCACCAGATGACGCACCGCGATCAACGCTTTTTATACCATTTTTCAGAAATATATTTTTTTAACATTAAAAAAATAATAATAATGTTATTTCCACAATTTTATATGAAAAGTTGCTTAGTAACTCGTACTGATTCATCCTCTTCAAGATGCCCGTTGCCTGTATATTGTCGGTAATCATTGGAATATTAGGTTATTAGATCAAATTAAATCTTTCTAAAACTATGTAACAGGTTTTGTTTTTTTATATAAAACTTTATTCTAAAAATACTATTTACAGCATTCATAGAAAGAGAAATAAATTATTTTTATTGAATCATTTCACAAATGAAAATTACATTACAAGATATAAATACAAATGCGTGAAAGTAAAACGACGGAAGCATTCGCTTACGCGTAAACATGAGACCTCTGACATTTGATTCGAACCGTGTAATATCTCCTTAATGGTCTATTTCATTATACATAAACGTATCCTTTCCGAGTATTCCCTCACAATTCTATTTTCAGTCTTATATTTTTGTTTTCGTTTATTTATTTATACCTAAACGCGTTACACACTCGCAGCTTCGCTATATATTCAAACAGGTGATCCTATTTGATGTCACGGTTGAGTATTTTTCTTTTTCTTCTTCTGATGTCCTCTCAACTGCGAGGTTCAGCACATCCATTCCAAAATCAGAGTTTGGAATGGATGTTTCAAAGTTTGAAACTTTCTCTAAATGCTGAGTGATTTTCTTAATCCATATTTCATCATCTCGATTGCTTATAAACGGATGCTATAAAGCTTATACACATTAAAAACAATTCTAAATCTAAGGTTTTTCAGAATGTGAAATATGATTTCCTTGACAGAACAAAATTCTTCATTCAATTAATGAACATGTTATTGTGACATAAATAAAATAAAAAGCTTTTATTTACCATATGATTGCCGTGACTTGTCTAGATGAATCCGCCATGGAATAATCATCTGAACTTTTCAAAAGTCAAAGTGGGTATTATATTTTTTTAATAATGGATTTTTAAAATAATTCATCCAAACAGGATGAATTTCGTAAATTTCTGAACGATTTCCAAACAATACATATTAATTATCAATGTTGATGTTAATATATTATGCCAACTTATAAATTAAATGCATTGGAATTGGGAAGCAGTTACTATCCTCAATTTAATGAAGTTTGGATAGCGTTCAAATGGTGCTACATGCAAACTATAATAACTTTTGATACAGGTATTTTTAAGGAGGTTCCAATAGGTTATAAATTTGGTGATTCTTTACTAACATAATATTTAATTGCAAGTCAAAACGTATATTTACGTGATATTACAATAATTCATTTAGTCACTTTTGGCAGAACGTAGACGATGTACTGCTATGGGTAGGAATTGTTTTCGGGTAGATTTTTCCGAAAATGTTTGAAGGTGATCAGTGTGATGCGTTAAGTGCAATAGCTGTAGACGTAAAATGTCTGAATATCCATCATATTACATTGACACTCAGCTTGATCGCTACGCCATAAATGCCGTACTACGCCGCGCTACGAATGCTATGCGACGCTACTACGCGATGCTAGATTTAGCATCCGAGTTCTGAACCCCTCTCCTCCACCCGTAAAAAAAAATCTTCCTCTGGCTCTGCCTCTTTTTTTTTCGAAGTATAATTCCAAGATATTTACAAAATATCAAAATCAAGCATTGCTCATTCTGCCTCATATATGTTATTATCAATGCGAAATATTCAGAGGATCAGCAGCAGTCACGACCGCAACCGGATTCGGAATGAATTAATTTAAACGACCGATTCTCTGTATACTGCAGAGGAACTTACTCACAAACGGAATGACCAAATATTTATGCGGGCGTGGGCGAAGCCGGACCAAACCGGCTTCACGGCTACGGTTCGGAGGAACAGGCAATGAGTCATTCCGAGAGCTTTCGGTTCTAGTACCCGGCTCTTCGGAGTGGAATCACGCGTCAGCGCGGAGGAGTGGTGGAGCCGATGGAAGGAGCCAGCTCCTCCGAATGGAATGTCTAATAGGAGCAAAACGATGTAGAAACCGTTATTCCGGATCTGCTCTTTGCTAATGGACTTGGCTTAAGAATGGGTTCCAACTATGGGGCGGAATGACCTATCGCTAGTGGGATCACCCCGGTCATGATGCTAATCTCGTCATACTGAATATTCAAGATTGTATATAATCGAGTTCATATTTGGAGTAGAACCTGGAAATGAGCTCTAACTAGGAGCCAGAATGTCCCATCCTCTAATAGGTGTACTTCCGTCATGATATTAATGTCGTCATACTGAGCATTCAAGTTCAAATATGATCGGATTCATTTTCGGAGTAGAAGCCCATATTCTGGGTCTGCTCTTTGCAAATGGATTGGACTCCAAAATGAGCTCCAACCAGGAGCGGGAATGACCCATCGCTAGTTGGCACAGTCCTTTAATGATGCTAATATCGTCATACTGAATATTCAAAATAGTATATGATCGGGTTGATATTCAGGGTAAAGCCCGCTATTCTGGGTCTGCTCTTTGCTACTGGACTGGACTTTGGAATGGGCTATAACTAGGAGCCGGGACGGCCCATTGCTAGTTGGCACATTTCTTTCGTAATTATTGTCACGTCACGTTGAACATTCAAGAGCATATGTGGACGCTTTTGATGATTTTTTTTTAGGGGTTTCTATGTCTGAATGAGGTCAATGCCCTTATCAATGGTAAGTGCTTTACTAGCTCGTTACAACAGAGAGGGGAGAATGAGCAACGTCGCCCGATATTCATATGACCGAAAAAAAAGGCAATAAATTCACGACGCCGGAAAATAAAGATGTCGACAAAGTGAAGAGGACGGGAAAAGAAAGAGAGGGAGATAGGTGGGAAGAGAGAGGGAGACGGAAAGCGAAGCGGCAACGTGGACTGAGTTTGAAAGGCCGAAGCTACCTTAAATTAAAACTCGCCCCATTCATTATTCATTAGCGGGTAGGGAACTTTTTCGGCGCCCCGGTGGTGGGGTAAATTGGATTCCGAATCGGCTGGCACCGGATATAAAGACTTACTGGTGCTTCCCAGAGGAAAGGCGATTCCAGGTTTCGCCGCGTGATTTCATGGTGACTAGCTTAGTGTATCTATACTAATATTATAAAGAGGTAAAGTTTGTGAGGTTGTAGGAAGTAATCTCTGGATCTACTAAACCGATTTTGAAAATTCTTTTACCAATAGAAAGCCACGTTATTTGTAAGTGTCATAGGCTATATATTATTCCGAAAAATGAAAAGACTTTTTCGTGGTAGTCGGATTTGCAAAGTAAATCGGAGAAAAAACGGTCGAACGGAAAAGTTTCTAACGAACGCTGCCCTAACGATGAGAGATATATGATTAAGTTTTAGAGAAAAGTTGTAAAGCTTTATAATGCCTACAAAAAAGTCAGCAAAAGCGTATGTCTAACTTTTATATTTAAGTCACAAAAAGTAGTATTTTATATTAAAAAAGTAATTTTATACGTCATGTTTATTGGTCATATTATCAACAATTATGAATTCATGTCAAAATAAGTAAATGTATAGTCTGAAGTGTTTAAAACAAAATACTTTTCCCTTTTACTGCATATAATTTCCCTTTTACTGCATAAATGGTTAATAAGTTATGTATCGTCTGATAGATAACTAAAAGATAAGACACTCACAAATAAGACACTCACAAGAAGACACTCACAAATAACGATAATATAGTCAAATTGGCATGCAAATACATACATCCATATGCAGTAAAAATATAACCCTTCTTTTGGCAGTCAGGAAATAAATCATAGCACTCAGTACCAACCGAACCACACTCATCACAAGTAAAAAGTTTTACCGCCCAACGAAGTGGGCACGGGTCAGCTAGTTATAAATAAGACAAAAACGGTTTTTATCTCGTAAATTTTGTAGCGTCTGGAGTTTCTCCGGATTGGACAATAATATTTGGAACAGCGCCAAAACGTCGGGCACTACAAAACTAACATGGTATAGTGCATTAAAAAAAATATATAATGTCAAACAATCGCCATGGCCATCGATTTCATAGCACATTGAGGGACCTCATAACAGGGGCTAAACAGCCACCTCCGGGGAGTTATAATGACATCGCGATGTTCTGTCTCCCAAGGAATAAACGTAAAAACTTTGTGGACAAAACTATCAGTCCATAATAGTCCGACGCTGTACCGCGAGGCACTGAAAAGAACAACCCAACGGGATTCCTCGCGCCCTTACTACAGATTTAAAAGGATTTCTTCATTCTCCATTCTGGTCACAGATTCAAGCCAAAGTGCGCAAAGAGTTGACTGACGCCGCACGGTGCGCAAAACGCCTAGTTGCGCCCAAGGTATTCATGCAACGGTGCGCAAACCGCCCAGTACCGCCGGGAGGCGATACAATACGATCAACTACTCCAGTAGATAGGCATTCCTACATTGCCTCACAAAATTAAATGTTAAAAATGTTATTATTGAAATCATAACTATCATTAAAGTTGTCATGGCTGTAATATTATATTCAATATTACCTCCATAAAAATAATCAAGATATACCTACTAATGGGATTAATAGTCAGGGAGAGTAATATATTAAAATAGAAATGCAAATTCTATGTAGAATAATCAACGCATAATTATTTTATGTCAATCCAGCAATATGCCTTCGTATTTTAGAAAAAATTAATAGATGTGTAATAAACTATATTACAATTAGAATGTCAGGTATCATAACACCACTATCGAGGACCAATTCTTTAGCTATCATATTACCAATCCCCCAGGAGAAACTGATCTACCAGCCTTGAAGCCTGAGACGCGAGAGTCTTACCCGGGCTAGCCTTCTACACGAGAAGGCTTCTGAATAGGAGTTGAATCGTGAGTTGGACCTATCCGAAATCACAAGAGATCTTGTGGCTTAAGTTGTACGAAATCATTCGCTATCAGAGCAGAACGTAACAGCTTAGATTAAGGACATCCATCGAGATTATGCAGAAGTGTTTCAAAATCGCAGATATTTTTTATTGAACTCGATACCTCATAGACAAGACCTTTGTATAGATTTATGTAAAGTGACTTCCTAGCGTAATATACTTTACGGTTATACCGTTGCACTAAGCTCTCGATTTCCCGGTAAAGAGTCCACCGGCACGTCCGGCTAATCTCCGGCTCAATGGCGCCTGTCCGTCGAGCGATTTCAATTGCATGGACCGTAACCGCCGACAGTCTATCTCGCTCCCACTACGAGATATATCAAAGGCCAAACTGGGCGCATTTATCTCTCCATTTCACTCGCTCACCCGGCGCACTGTGGTCATACCGTGTTCGTATCCAATGGATCAGTAGAAACATGAAGTACACGGTATGCTGACCTGTGCTTATGCTATTGACTGATGATTTTCGTGGTTCGTTCGGAACCAATCGAGAGACCGGAGAAATCTGGTCACAATTGGTAGTTAGGGCGCGAGTGCCGCCCGCCAGTTAACATAACTGGCTCCTCGCGGTAAGGTGTTGGTCTCTAACGGGTTGTGGCGTAGCTAGACGTCGGATTGTTTTGTCCAAAGTCTTCTACGCTCACTGCAGGTCGATAGAATGACTAATCGTTAAAACTTCCTGTGGTGACGGGCTCGCCCGTTGTAGTCGACAACTCAATATGATGATTTTTGTGGTGAATAGGTACATTAAAAAATGGTAAAATTTGGAGTTGTTGTTGACGCAACGATCAAATCTAAAAAAAATGTAAGTTGCCGCATTATGAGATATTATATCTGTATATTATATCTATAAATAATAACTAGGAATCTGGAGATTATATAACAAGTGATAAATCGCTTTTTTTCTTTGGAATTATCCTCGATGAATTGGGGAGGTGCCACTGGTACTGCTGCCGTTCCATTTCTAAACAGGAGTCATCTACAACAGGCGAAACCGTCACCCCGGAGGATATAATGAAATATGATCGTTCTTTCAACCTGGAGTTAGCGTAGAGATTTTGAGACAACACATTCCACTGTCTAGCTACGCCAACTCGTCAAAAACCAACGCCTTACGCGAGGCACTGAGAAGTACCCAGCGGGCCGCCTCGTTCCTGACTTCCAGATTTAGCCAGTTTCTTCTAGTCTTCAGTCTGGTCACGGATATATATCAAATTCGCTTGCGCGGTCTCTAGACAATGTTTGCGGTAATCCGTTTTGAATTTTTCGCGGATCGTGGCATCCTTTGCCCGTCTGTTCACGCGGGATTATGTAGCCTATCGGTCGTTTCAAGATCGGCTAGGCTGACATTAGGTCAACATCCATCCCCGCTTCATAGGAAATCGTATGTCGTTTTCAGACTCCGCCGGTTAAATAACCGGAGTGCACAGTCGATTGGCTGACGCCACATGATGCGCAAACCGCTCAGCTGCACCTTATGAACATTAACCAGAGAAAAATGACCTAACTACATACTCAGTTGCAGGGAGAACAGAAGTCTATGAAGAGAACAAGCGATAATAACATTCTACAACAGAAAGTCAATTCGTTACAGCTACGATCTACTTCTTGCTGATGTCATAGAAACTGACATCCGACAGATCTTTATTATCTATGAAGTCTTAATTATAAAGGAAGACCTTGGTGAGTAAGTCTGATGGCAGTCCTCAACACTCTGACAATTGGACTCGCCCGGGGTAACATGCTGCTGCCTAAGCTACATTTTACAATCACACATATATTTCCTTCCTGGTTCCCAAGGTATTTATTTATTTGAAGTACAATATTATTCACTGCAGTATATTATTATACTAGCACTAATAGAGGCTTTATTATAAAAAGTAGTAGTAGTAGCAAAATAGGGAGTATTTCTTGAAATCAACGCCGCCTATCTAGGCTTAGCCTCATACTAAGGCAAGCGTACCAAGTAAACGATGGCTTATGCATACGTATAAGTAATTTGGATAAGTGTTTAAAAGCAAACGGAATCGTCTGAAAAAGTTTTTTATGATCCCATGACAATTATGTCTCATGAAGTTTGAAGACTTCATGCTTCTGAAGTCTATAAAATTCTATAAAAATAGAATTAACCCGACAAATGACAGGCGTCCTTTTGGGGATGCAAGTTTTAATACACTGGAATGACAGGCGTCCACTTGGTCCAGTGATGACGACACGATGGAGGCCGTTTGCGTTTTGTAATTTGTCGCCATTATTATCTTAATTGATTGACGAGATAAGGTTATAATGTTTTATATGTCAAATTTCAATGCGATCATTTTACAGTTCTTCTTTTTATGATCCGTATAGTGGTTTACAAGTTATGGTCGTTTTTATCAAGGTCGTCGATTTTGCGCGCGAAAAGGTCGCGCGCGAATGGGACAGCTGAATTTTTACTCCGCGAGGAGAGGAGTTAAGAGACTCCAGAAGTACTTCATGAGACATCTTGATTTCAAATCGTTTCAAACCTCCGAAAGTTACTCAGATGACTTAACCGCCATAACATGGACTCACTAGAGGATCGGCGCCTCCAATATGCTATACGTTTTCTGTACAACATTATTAATAATAAAATAGACAGTCCCAATTCTGTGGGCAGAATCTCCTACCGAATCCCAAATAATAAGACAAGGGCTCGCGATTTATTTTATCTACCGAGAGTCTATTTTATATACCAATTATGGTCAAAATATGTATTTTTATAGAGCACTTCGATCATATAATTTAAACTTTCAATGTTTGGATATTTTTAATTTATCTTCAAATACTTGCTTCGAAGAAATTAGAAATACGATAAATAGCCTTCGGGTTTGATTGATATTTCTTCGTCCGTTGGGTACGTAGGCTGTGGTAATCGTTACTACACTATAACAATGCTTTCTAGCCAGTATAATATTTTCTATAAAAGTTCATATGTATAATAACATTATAAATACTTTGTGATGTTATATATATTTATATTAACTATACTTTTACGTTTTATTATTACCTTATCGTATTATTTATATTAATTTATTATTTATGTACGTGTATGTATGTATATTATATGTATGTTATATAGCATCATATATCTTAAATACATCTACATAATTCATAATGTGGCTTCCCTTTCCCTTTCCGCTTACTTAAACCTGCATTTTTATCATAGCTCAAAGCGCTGTAACAAAAGATTTAGTTTAATTGTGAAAACTTTTAATTGGCCTTAGATTTGTATAATATGTGTTAGTATTAAGTATAAAACGCTGTGTTTTCCGAAAAATAAAAATAAGTAAATAAATAAATAAATTATTTGATTTTTTTTAAAATGCCCGTATATATATACCGCTGCTATACGAGGCAAACTAACGTTAACACTTGATTTACTCGATAGATCCCGCGGACTCCCTCAGAAACATGAAATATCTACATATTTTTTCGCGACTACGGCATTATGCAGTTTAGTACCTTTCGTCCATTAGCGATCTGAATGTAATATGAAGAGAGCCCGCATATGCACGTCGATAAAAGGTATCAACACAACCCAGATGGAGTGTGTGGGACTCCATTTGGACTGCTATGCACCAAAAATGGTTTCACTATCAGCAAGCTATTGCTGCCAAACAAAGTGCCAAAAAGTCTACTATATCATTGAAGCTTACAAAAAAAAAATAACTGAATAACTTTAAGAGCTACATTTTTTTTATATACAAAAATCCAGGTTTACAATATGGGTATAAATTAAGCTGTTGAATCGAACAGATATTTTGTCAATGTTTGCGAAGCATAGAAAGTATAAATTTGTGGGATTTTGTTAACTTTACTAGACCACACTATGTTCTGGAGTGATGCCTGTATAATAGTTTATTAGACAGTACAACTATTTTAATACAATTTCATTAAATTTATTCACAACTAGCTGACCCGCCGAACTTTGTACCGCCTAACAGTCAATGAATGTCGTGTTACAGATTAGCTGAACTTAATTTATGTTTTTATGAAAGTAATACAATGAATATAAAATAAATATTAAGTTCACTACTTTATTAGGATAATAACACAAAAAGAAATAAAAAAAAAAATTAAGTACCTATATCAATCACGTGTCAGCAACACATGATTGAATTAAACTATTTATATATTGTGAAGCATGGGATGCATTCGGTTTAATTCTCTTCATTGAAGCACCTTGTGATATATGACATTTTTTGTTTTTTTTTGTCAGGCGCAAGAACAAATAAATCGGATGATTTGCCGACATGTGAACATGCCACGTACAACTGACCATGAGAAAAACACGGATTTACATTTTGTATGGGAAAATGATTTTCTTCTCTTTTAATTTTTCGTTAACTTTCTAATTTTCGTTTTTAATAGTTATTCTGCTATTCGGGACGGTGACAAATACTACAAATCAAAAACCATTAAAATCGGTCAAGCCGTTTTCGAGTTATAAGTGTTCGAACAAAGACGACTTTATTTAAGATATATAGAAATATAATTTAGAAAATAAATTAGGCAAAAAACTTAACCGAAGTAATCTTAGTTGGTAAAGTAGTGATATTAAATGGATAAAAGGGTAATTACCTACCTACCTCCTACATGATGTCTCTATTGAAATATGATGTCTTTTTTAATATCACTATTATTTTTGGCTATTCCTGAATAATATTTTTGAAGTAATGTTATTGTAAACGCAAAAAATCCATACGATTTTTAAATAAATTACTTATTTTCTTCCCGCAAAGTATTACCACAGTGCGCTATGCGCCAACCGCCGATCGCAGGAATGAAATGGCTTGCACAATTAGCGAGAGTGCTTCTCCCGGTTTTATCCCGAATAATGCGATCGACACAAACGATATGGTCGATAAGAACCACCATTGTGATCGCAACTATGTAGCGTTTGCTGGGCAATCGGTTTCGATTTGACTGCTCGTATTTGGCGGGAATGTGACATCAAAACACTCACAATGTACCTTTGTTGAATTTAACAACGTGAATATATTCGCATAGAGTTCGATTCGCTTTTTAAAGGTTGATTTGTATGCGAATATTATTGAGAATATGTGTCGCTCTATATTTTACATATTTTGTTAGAGTGCATATTTCGTGACATATACAGTGACATAACTAGGTACCCACAGCCCCCCCGTTTGCTTAAATATAAGAGGCAAACTTTTCCAAAAAAATACAAATTTCGAAAAAAAATATCTGTTGCTTTTATGTTATTTAGCTTCCTCAAACGCCCTGTATTACTGCGGCGCACCTACAGGCATTCAAGTCCAAATAACATTTTTATTAAAAAAGAAATCTTTCAGAAACAAACACACGTTACACTACGAAAGATTATTAAAACTTCTACATTCCCAAAGTTTTAGCAAACCTAATCAAGTAGAATGGCCAGGAAAATTTATATTGAAAACCTTCTTTTTTATCTAAATTAAAAATTATGGTAATAAACGGTTTATATTTTTTATAAAATACAGTCATTTTTGCTTACTTACCATCCGTCAAAATACTGATTCCATGTTACTACTTATCCACCTTAATTTTCGGTTAAGTTGTTTAGTTGTTTATCTTAATCAATGCCTTGACAAGATACACGGGTCAAATTCAAAGGGCAATATTTTGAATTGTAATTGTTAGAAACTAAAAAAAATCGTTTGTGTCACCCCAAGACTTTCCTGTTAAGTAGACAGGAACTTAATTCATCTAAATAATAATATCATAAATCCTACCACAACCTAGCGCCACCCTTTAACCCTCCAAAATCGAAATCGAAATCGAAATTGAAATCGACTTCGACTTTTTCAACTTTTAGATTTTTCGACTTTTCGACTTTTTGACTTTCGACTTTCGAGTTTTCGAATTTTGTATCTGCTATTGACCGTTGAGGAGTTCCCTCGTCGGGAGTCAACCCAGGGTACATCAGCCATGTCATGGTGAAACTTGGAAGTTGCTATTATAATTGAATGCGTACACAAAATTTTGGGTCTCTGCTGTTGACCGTTGAGGAGTTCCCTCGTCGGCAGCCAATCCTGGGTGGACGTATTTTAACCACAATCTTTTCAGCTCATTCCATGACCAAATGATGCCTGCATGCCAAATTTCAGCTCAATCAGAAAAAGCGTTTCGGCGCTATCGTCACAGACACACAGATACACAGAAGTGCGTCCACAATAACTTTCCCTAAACAAGAAAGTAAAAAAATGCATGTGTATGATTACTATAATGTTTTTCTCATATAAAACTAAAATTTGGAATTGGCAAGTGAAATAGGAGAAACTTTTACATATTCCTGCTAATTTAATTGAGAACCGCCAATTTCCGACGCGTAAACCTTTGGAACTGAGATACCGATATATGTGAAGCTGTTCAATAAATCGTGAAAAAAACTTTCTTTAGCGTGATCGAAAAGGGCATTAGCTATATACAGTATAGTCATTTATCGATTTCCAAAGTGAAAGAACGTTTCACGAATAAAAAATATATTTTTTCCTCAAGGACTTTCTTTGTACCTATATTTTGTCTTCGCCTCTGGCATGGTACATGAATTATGTAAAGCCATCATGCAAATAGCCAGGCCGTTAATGCAAACCTCCTCCACGTAAGGCTGAATAGCTGATTCGTTCGTTTTTATCACCTACCCCTGTGAGGATACGCTGGACGTAAAATACTGCTATCCGATCTCTTATGTATATACGTTAAATGATGCCTCTCCGGCTGCATGCAGCCTTTCAATAAATTCCCGATCCGCCAATGCAGGTAGTCCTCTTTTAAACTCCAATCGGATAGCCTGGGAGGATGGGCCAAACAAAATGAGGGGAATTCACTGCGATGCCCTATTTAAATAAATATCTTCGTTAACATGTGTTCCGCAATATAGCATATACGAATATACAAAAACTAAACAAAACGATTAAAGGAAGTCGATGTAACGAGACTGTCTCAGTTTCCATCAGCAAGTATGACACATCAGCAGGACTTACAGGATTGCAGTTAAACTGCAATCCTGTAAGTCCTGAAAACCAGGCCTACATAACCAGATGATATCCTGATTTGCAGCATTTATAGATTTTCTATATTTACTATGTTAAAAATTTCTAATATGTACTAGATCCATTTTAAAAGTTTATTGTAATTGCAGCAAATAAATATTAAACAGTAAAAAATATCCACACTTTTATGACGAATAATTAACTAATAATTGATAGAATGATATAACGTATAATGATAAATTCACAGGGCTTGACATTTATTTTAGAAACAAAATTAGCTTTAAATCGGCAGTATGAACCCCCCTTGAAGCTGCAGCGACAACTGCCAGTAATTATTGATTTGTAATATGTATGTATAAAATATAATATAACTTATATATGTATTCAGTTAAAGTTTATATGTTTGCAGTTAAATCTACAACTTTTGCGGTCAGTTGATTAATAAATATTTACGGATATATTGTATTTTTTGTTTCATAATTTAGTCTGTAAAATATTTTTCAAATAATTTCGAACGGCGTAAGTTATAATCGGCATAAGAACATGTTTTTTTTTAAAGAATTATGTATCTAATTATAAGTTCATGTTGTTACTTACCTAAATAAATAAAATAAATAAAATAAAAAAGAAATGTTGGCCGAAAACTTATTCTGTTTTTTTTAGGCCAAGGGATCGTAAGGTGCGACGATTCAATAAGAAAAATAATATAATAATAATTGAGGGTTAAAAAAAATGTCGCTACCAGTAGCTAAATTTTGAGAGTCAAATACCAGTAGTTAAAAAACGCGGATTCTAGATAATCTGCAATTTATAAAAGACACAGAATGCGAGAACCGGCTGATGTCATTCTATTTGGGCGTCGCACTAAATTGTTATTAACTTGAGTTTAATTTAAAAAATGTTTATACCAAAAGCTCTCTCCAGATGGAATGTGCTTAAGAGGCACTCTGATTGGTGGAGAGAAATATAAAACTTCTACTTAGCCATAGTGCATGAAAGGTCCAGGCAAGTGAAAAAAAAGTGTAAATTTTATCTAAGATTATAAAAACGCCTTTAAAGTTTCAAGCAGTTTTGCTGCTACTTTGCTAGTCACCCTTGGTGTGTTTTAAAGGTTAGAATTTAATCAAAGTGATAAATGAATTTAATTAAAATGAAGCCACGCCGGCTAGGTTTTGGCTTTGAAAATGTAACGCTGATTAAAGAAAACATTTTAAAACTATATCAACAAACAACGTTTTCAATCTTTGTGTATAAAAACATAAAAAACGTCATCGGTCGGTACTCGCATTTTGTATTTTAATTTGAATCCATATATTTTAGCTACTGGATGAGAACTGCTTTAGTTTAAATACTGCTACTTAGTTACTTTACAACTGGAGCCGTTAACTTCTCTAATATCGTTAAAACTTCTTGAGGTGACGTTGTCTGTGGTGACCAGGAGCGACTCCACGCCTTTTTCGTTTTCTCTTCTTTCAGTATTTGCGGTTTCCTACTGTGCCTTATTCGAACCTTTCTACTTTATCCTACAGCGGCAACACAACAATGCGAAAGACGAGAATGAATGCTGGAAAATAATAGGCGATTAGTGTTTCTTAAATATTAATGAAATGTTCTTTTTGTTCGATTCCTTGAATTTAAATTTTCAACGAATTGTTCGATTTCAGAAATGTCATATATCTTGACGACGGCTGAGCCGAAATATTGATATACATTTTATAAAAATCATTAATATTTAAGAAACACTAATCGCCTATTATTTTCCAGCATTCATTCTCGTCTTTCGCATTGTTGTGTTGCCGCTGTAGGATAAAGTAGAAAGGTTCGAATAAGGCACAGTAGGAAACCGCAAATACTGAAAGAAGAGAAAACGAAAAAGGCGTGGAGTCGCTCCTGGTCACCACAGACCAGATAAGTGCCCTTTCATTATTTTATCATTTATTTAGTGATAAACATAATTTCAATTTGAATATATATATATATATATATATATATATATATATATATATATATATATATATATATATATATATATATATATATATATATATATATATATATATATATATATATATATATATATATATATATATATATATATATATATATATATATATATATATATATATATATATATATATATATATATATATATATATATATATATATATATATATATATATATATATATATATATATATATATATATATATATATATATATATATATATATATATATATATATATATATAGATTAAAATGTTCTATATGATAATATAGCGGACGTATCACGTACGTTCGTCGTATTAAAACATTTTATGCTCGGCGCGATTCTCCCCTTTTTCGGCAAGGTATTCCAAAGACGGGCTCCATGCAGATTAATTATGACTCCACTCTTCTTCTTCAGAATTGTAGAAAGCGTATTTTCTTGGAAAACGAAGTTTCAGGTAAAAATGGCAGGGCATCGAAACTCCCTAAATAAGTGTTTGTAAGTTTGCATCATAGTGTAAACATTTACTTGTGTAAAATATGTAAAATATAACTATAAGTTAGACCATGACTAAGAACGTGTACGTAATGAAAACTGGCGTATCTCAATTGCGCTTATGTACGACGGACTTTCATACGATGGAGCGTCAGTTTCTAGAGTAATGAAAAATAAATTGCTCGTACGTCGTGGCGGCGTTTCGCCCTGCATTGGAGGGTTAAGTTTATCGGCGCCTCCTCCGGCACTCATGCAACATTCAGCCGTGCGAGGAGCCGATGCAAATGCAATTCGGTAAGTAAATGCCGGAGGCGGCGCGAACAAGATCCTCGCCTTATCCATAAGGGAGCGGGCCAACCAGGTCAACGCGCTCGTGCGAGCTGATTGCTCCCACTCGCCTATATCTGCACACCTACCACTGCACACTGCACTGTATACATGCACCGTTCCTACCATAAAATAAAAATAAAGGACGATGTACAAAAATGTAGGGGTCCTGGCGTAGAGACCAATAAAGATAAGTGATACCTCATTAGAAAGGTATTTTTATGTTCTGAAACTTTTTCTACGAAAAAATCTCAAATCGCTGTGGAAAAAGGTATGGATAAAAATGAAAAACGTTCATTTTTGAAAAATCTGATAAACAATATTTTACACGGATACCTACATAATAGTTTTCAAGGTTTTTAATAATAAACATTGTTATAAAATCCAAAGCAGGATTTATTGTGAGAAAAAACACGTTTTTTAGAAAAATGGTTCCTTGTTGTAGAATACACTCGAAACATGCTACAACGCCGCGTGTATTATCTACTGATAATGGATATTCTAATTAATGAACCAGAGTTTATAAATAAACAGTTTTGTTTATATAAAATCAGAATAGATACTTTTATAAGAGTATTTTAGTAGGTAAGGACCTTAAAAACTTTTCCTTAACCTTCAAATATATATTGTTTATCATGTATAACACCCAGAGGCGATAAAAATAAAAAATCATTTTTTTTTATCCATATTTTTTCCCATAGCGATTTGACATTTTCCTCAATAGAAAAATTTGTAGAACATATAAAAACCTTTCCGATGACGTATCAGTCATCGTTATTGGTCTCTAGGCCAAAAACGCCCATCCTCCTTTGATACTGAAATGTTATCGAAGAAATAAGTCTCTCCTCAATCTCTACTCTTACCTTTTCTTGACTATACATTAGGGTGAGTCGCTCAAGTATAGAGAAAAAAAATAATATTTATCAAACCTCCACTGTGAAAAAGATGGTCTATGAAATCAGAAAAATAAATTTAAAAAAACAGTTTTACACACCAATACACAATACACACACTAATACACGTGTTACACGCACACATACATATAAATACTTCATAGTAGGGTTGGTTTCAAGAGATTTTCATATGATAATATTTTTTTTTTTTTTTATATAATTATTTTTAAAAATACAGCTTTGTATAAAATCCAGCCAAGCCTAAGGCTTATCTGCTGGAGATTATGATAGGGTGACTTTCAGTGCAACTTTAGTGGCCATTTGACCATATTATGATATAACTGCTGCATTATCTGCTACATTAGTAGGGATTAGTCGGCACAGAAAGCCACCCTCTTGATAATATTTACATACATAAAATGATGAACGTAATTAATGCTAATAAAATAAATTATTAATCTTATTCGTATCATTTATACGTGTGTTTCACTTTCACTTATATTAAAGCTAACAATTTTTAATTCTTTTTTTTTTGTTTGTACTTTTTTATAAGTTTTCAAATTTTTATAAGTTTTTAATTTTTTAATAAACCAGACTATTGTGAAATTTCACAATAAAGAGTAAAACCCAACAAATAAAGCAATTTGTATTTATGCGGAATAACATTTGCTTAGTAATTTTAATTGCAGCAACGCGTGCATGTACTACTGCACTGTATGATTAGATTAGTTGCAAGATACCTTATAGTATTTTAATATTAGAGTGCGGAAAAAAGTATATCCATATGATCACAGAGTTACTGATTTGAAAGACCTATTGATTTTAGCCATAAAGAAGAGGGTGCACTGTTTAACCCATTCCAGCCTACTGGGTATACCCAAAAAAATGTTGACACCTAAAAAAATCTAGCGTGGAATAGGTGAGAGATATCGCTGCATTTTGTTTGTTTTTGTAAAGGCACAGAATGGGCCTAAAATATAAATAATAGAAAAGTATAATTTTCAGCGGTTTACCTTTGTTATTTTACAGGTAAAAGTCGCGCTTTTTTTTTGTCTGGAAATGCTCAGGAAAAGTGCTGCCAAATATAGGAAAATGGGAAAAACAAAAAACGCTCACCCTTACCAGATAGCCTTAGGTGTCCTCTATGTAATTAAGAAAAACCAAAAGCGATATGTCAATACACCTGGCTGTCAAACCAGGTCTAATGAAAATGGCACTTTAAATACCCAACAGTCCATGGTGTATCCCAAAAATATCATTTTTTTGCAATATGGAAAACAATCTTTTGGAGTGAATAAAAGCTCATTTATATCTGAATTGTTTTTATTTTCTTGAGGAAACATAAAGAGATATGTTATTTAGCCTTAGCAATCTTCATATTATCTGATGCAACACCGTTGTGGTAATCCAGGAAGCAAGGAGCGGGTTGCAAGTTAGCCTGGCCCTTCAAGCAACCATATTCAGTTTTGCCACTGCATTGCGGACAACGGTTACGTGTATTGATTTTTCCGATAAAATGATCGATACGATCGTAACGCATTACCAATTGGGCCCCGGAAGTTGACGTTCTACCCGGATGATGATAATTGTTGTTCTACCCGAATGACGACAATAACCATGTGTTTGCGGCAAGTGTGGTAACCGGTTATATACAACACGCCCAAAAATGTTTTCATTTCTCCAATTGATGCAATGAATAATGGTCAATTGTTGGCCGCAGCATATTGGTTGGTGGAAGTGACCAACAGGTTCAACACGTCCTCGTCGATGAATATTTCCCAAAGCTGCACAGGATTCATGTCACCAATCTGTTGATACAACGCTCTGTATGAAGTGGCCGTGTCATCGAATGGAATCTTATCGAATTGATAATTTTGCAACCGAGACCATTTTGGTTTTATTGCTTCATCGATTAGGGATCGCTTCGGTGCCTTCCTTGATTTCAGTGTTGATTTACGGCCACGACCACTAGATGTTGAAGCCACTGGCGTACCATCTTGTTCTTCTTATTCAAGGTTGGGTTCATTTACGACATCTGTATCATCATCACCACAGCCCGATGGCATGTGTTCGTTCGTATCATCGTAATTACATTCGATTTCAAATTGTCTGGCAATCTCAGGAGGCATCTCCAGTTCATCGTGCGACAATTGAAAATTGTCGTATAATTCTTCATTGTCACTAACAAAATCGACCGCATCGGGTAGTGTAATCACGATATTAACGGCGTCTGCGTATTGGCCAAAGTTATATTCTACATCACAATCTCCATCAGACCAATTATCCAAAATAGCTTGCAGCTCGGTAGCAGTAAGAACTTTCTTTCGACTTATCATTCTGATTTTTTTCGAATCAACGCTGTCAGGTTGTTCTTTATTCAAATAATAACCTTAAAATGCACACGACATTTGTTAAAAGATATATCAAAGTGAAAGCAGTTACTTTTTCTTCTTCTTTATTATTATATGGCAATCCAACCAAGTGTAGGTGATTTATGCCAGTCGTCAAAACTAACATACCAAAGCCTGTCGGGTATTTAAATACCCATGTCATATATCAGGTGTGTTGACAGGTTAAAAAAAAATTTTTATTTGCTGTCAACTTCTATGGTCCCCTGGACACACATATCAAAATTTCATCAAAATCGTACGAGCCGATCTATGGGCAGGCTTTAATGGGTTAAAGCTGATGTTAAATATTTATATCAATTACATCTGTAAATTATTTTATAATTGTCGATTGTATACTATAGGCAGACGACTTAATCATACGTCTACAACCATACGTCAAGGGCGTGACATATCAAATAAGTAAGATGCTAAACAAATTCACTATAAAAATTATCTTTAAACCGGGTCAAAATATATAGAACTTTGAGGCCTGTTAAGGATATACCACTGCAAATCCCGGGTGTGTATAAAATCGAATGCAGCTGTTTTTAGCTATGTTGGACAAACGAAACGGCCCAAAGCCACTCGGCTGATGGAAAACAAAAAACTGTTAAAATCGTTCAGTGAGAAAACTCGACAAAGTAACCACTGCACACTTTCAGAATCCTATTGTGCTATACAAAAAACAGTTCTACTTTCCCCACGTGATCCGATAAGCCATTTAAATAAAAATAACCCCGAACTTCAAGACGGCTCCAAACTCTCTACTGCCCTCTTCTTAAAATGTTTTCATCTATAAAGGTTAACTACCCGGTTGAACTTGCGGAATCAGTTAAATTCCTCGGATTACATATGGATGGAAAGATGTCATGGAATCTACATATAGAGCATGTTAAGTCAAAACTTTCGCCAGCCTGCTATGCTCTATTACGCATCAGAAGTTGTTTGGAGAGAACTGAAGTAATATCGGCCTATTACGCGCTAGTTGAGTCACTGCTGCACTATGGTATTCTTTTATGAGGTAATGCAGCGCACATCAACAGTGTATTCACTCTCCAGAAAAGAGCCATACGTACGATAGTAGGCATTGTTCCACGGCAGTCACGTCGTGAACACTTCCAAAAACCAGGGATATTAACCGTATATGCGATTTTTGCTCTAGAAGCTCTTTGCGAATTCTATTGCAATAAGTGCTCGGCCATATCCCGCAAGGAAATACATCGGCATGACAACAGGAAAAAAACCCAGTAGCTGCAACCATGCGTAGCACGTACTGCCATGTTCCAGGCGACTAGTCGATACTTAGGCCTCAAACTTGTTAATAAATTGTCTGAAAGATTAAAAGCGATTAAAAACATCGATATTTTCAAGAGATCCACCCGAGTCTATCTGCTTAAAATCGACATGAATGCTCATAACGACTTCTTAAAATATTTTGAAAATACATAGCATCGTATCTACCCATTTAATATAATGCATATTATTTACTGTTAATTGTTTTGTTGTAAACTGTTACGATATAGTGTTTGTTTTTGTAAATTGGTAAGTTTAAAGTTATTTTATATCATTTCTTGGCTAAATTGAGTAACTAGTTTAAGATTAATTAATGTCATTCCTACACAATTCTTATGGTTGTATTGGGGAAATAAATACTTTTTATCTTTTAATCCACAATGCCGAGCGCAAGCACGTGACACGTGATACAGTGAGTGTTGTATGTACAGCGGTTTTTTCAAATTTCGCGGTGCTATAACTTCACGCGGTAAATTCGTTTTATCCTATTTATAATGTCAAACGCGGTAGATGTGCAGAGTGATCGTAGAGGCTTTCGCTCATTTATACTCCCGGACTTATAGACGTGGCCCGTGGCTGCGTGGCCGGGAAGGGTTACATTTTTATGCATTTTAGTAGAAATTTTGTAATTTTTTTTCATTTCTTTATTTATTGGTAACATACACATTCAAGCGCAAGGGCACAAAAGAGAGGAAAACTAATTTACAATTTAGGAGTTATTACTGTTATATCTCACACTTAGCCGTAATTTATACTGTCTAAATAGATCTGTCTGAGACCAGGTTAAATTGCGCACACATTATTTATACAGTTATTTTTCTAATGTGCTAAGTAAAGTGCGACCGAGCCTGCCTTGCTAGGCGCTCCTGTGTTAAGGCGAGCTCACTTCCTGCGTCCTATTTAAGTGGCACTGTTATGTCAGAAAGAAAAAAAAACATATTTTATGTTATATTTAAATATTTTTACCGCAAATTATGTCATACAAATGTGAATACCGCCGTGTTGCGTTCATGCAAATTTAATTTTTATGATTTCAATGTTGCCCGGATAATAGGGTAGGTAAATAATATAAGACAATATGTAGGTACCTTGTATACGCGATACGAATAACATTTAATTTTAGCGTAATTTCGATAAACAACTGTGGCAGACAACTCGATAAACAACTTTCACGCAACCTTTCGCTTTAAAAGAATATAATATGAATATTTGTACACCTCGACTACCGCTATCCCTTAAATATATCCGCGAAGAGGGCGAAAAAGAAGTCGGATTACATTTTAATTCCGCAGCCCCGCGTGCGTACGTACAAAGGCCGTGAATGGACCCGAGAAAATGCGAGAAAAACGCGGCGCTCACTGACTATAGAAAATGTGAAATGGGAAAAAGGCCACACGCAAATGGCGCTATACGGGTAGATTACACCGCGGAACGATCCTGAAATCCATTTTTGGTTCAGTCTCACAGTTTGCAGCTGCTAAATTGGAATAGTGGAAAGGTGTAATTAAGTGATATATGAAACACATCGTACGGAAAACCCGAACTTCCTTTTCCCAAAGACACTTACATTGGCTTTATAGGGCAAAATTTATAATAATCTAAACGAATCTATAAAAACATGCCGAAATATTAAGTCAATCCAATTAAAATTTAAAATTATACAACACTTACTTCAACTTAGGAGAAATGAGGTGGAAAAGGTTATAAGTCATATTTTAAAGTAAAGGTCTTTGCGTTATTATTACTGTCATACATTGTAATATATTTTATATTTTTATATTATTTATTTATTTTTTCTACAAACTTCATATTATGGCATTATATATATTTTTTTATTTCCATGATCATGCTATATTGATATTTTTACATATAATTAAAAGTTTTATTTGAATTCACTTAGCTGTTTCATATTTTATCACATTTAGTATGCTTCATTGTAATACTATGTGTGCGTGCATATGAATTGCCTGTAAGATTTCGCTTCATGTAAGATAGTTGACTGAAAGATATCGCTATAGCGGTAAGTCCGCCATTTGTGCACCAATTGTCTTTCTTTATAAAACCAAAGTAATAATTAAGTAATGTTTTTATAGTACAATTAAGTTATTATTTTCTATTCTATTTCCATACATAGAATTGAATTTTGATATACAGTGGCGTAGCTAGGGATGTGACAGGAGGGGGAGGGGTCTACCCCGAGCATCACTATCATTTGGATGGCTATCTTGGTTTTCAACACTCTAATTTTTAGTGATTGAAAAAAGCTAAAAAAATGCTGGCACAAAATGCACAATACAATACAATACAAATTCATTTTACCGTATTTTTATCCATTTCGATAGTACTATATTTTTATCCACATTGGTTTACTCACCTAGAAGAACTAAGTAAAAATTTAGGCGACCATCACATTTGCCATTAAAAAAATCAATTCATTGGGCGGCCTTGAAGCAGCCAAATCTATTTACTTTGCCTATTTTCATTCCATACTAAGTTATGGCCTCATGTTCTGGGGAACGACGGCAAATATTGTAAGGATTTTTGCTTGCAAAAACGGATAATTAGAAATGTTTTCACAATATCTTTACAGTATGCTGCTTATATATGTATATCAAAACATCATGTATACAACTTAAAATATATCGACTACTTTAATTAACCTGGATTCACAATTTACGCGAAAGAAAGAGGATTTGCTCCATTTCAAAGTACGACTGAGTAAGGTTCGAAATTGCTTTCTATGTATTTTTTTTAAAAATAAATTTCCATTATGCATCAGACTTCTTTGGGAGGTCCACTGTAAGGGTATGATACAGTGTATTTTAATTAAAACCCAATTTCTGGCATTAAGGATAGCAAATATCGTAAAAAGCAATCGTTTTTTACGATATTTGCTATCTGTATTCTTTATATTTCACGTTAGTTGTGAGTGTCATGCGCTATATATTAATCCGAAAACTGAAAAGACTTTTTCGTGGTAGTCGGATTTGCAAAGCAAGTCGGAAAACAACGGTCGAATGAAAACGTTTCTTACGAACGCTGCCTTAACGATGAGAGATATATGATTGCGTTCTAGAGAAAAGATGTAGAAATGGATAATGCCTACAAAAAATCCAGCGACAGCATATGTCTAACTTTTATATTTAAGTCACAAAAAGTATTTTTTTTTATATTAAAAAAAAAAAATCTTTAGGTCATGTTTATTGGTAATTTTATCTCAAGTGTTTAATACTAAAGACTTTTCCCTTTTAATGCATACAATTTCCTTTTTACTGCATAAATGGTTAAAGAGATAATACGACATAGGTATGAAACCGCGACCGTATCTCGGGTTGGAACTCCGCATAGACAATATATTTTGGTAGGTACCAAATATTAACATTATGTCTAATATAGTATACAGAGAAGTTTTGAACAATTAAAATAAACATAATTTATTCAATCATAATCATTTCATTCACTCATTTGAAACCCGGTAATATAGCCAAATTGGCATGCAAATACATACATACATAGCAGTAAAAATATAACCCTCCTTTTGGCAATGAGGAAATAAATCATAGCACTCAGTACTAACCGAACCACACTCATAATTTCATACAAGTAAAAATGTTTACCGCCCAACCAAGTGGGCACGGGTCAGCTAGTATATTATAAATCCGCTATATTTAAGAAAATACTACATATTTTTTAGAAAAACCGTTTTATTACAACGGAAAATATTACAAATATGCTACGAATTGGAACAGAGAGACGTTAAGTTGACTCGGGGAAGGGGGTGGGAGGGGGATAGCGGGGAGGCTTGTCTACTTGCCGGGAAAGTTTTCTGGTGACAAAACCGTTCTTTTTATTTTAGCATTTAGATACGTCGCTTCATATCAGTATAATCTAACAGCACTTACAATTACCACCACTTGCATAAAATATAAACTAATGACGAAAATCGCGCTGCGTCATCGTTCCGATGAAACGAGGTGAGGTGAGGTGTAGAGAAAAAAAATCGTTTGACGCGGTTAGGAGCGTCTTGAGAGCCGCTTTGCATGGTGCGGGCGCGTCATTGTGTAAACAGCACAAACGCTCAGGTAGCGGAGGGGGGTGGGGGCATCCCCAAAGCGGCCGCCCGGGCTTATCAAAGGATCAAAGCGCCGCGTTTTTGCGACGCGAGCCGCCACTGAAAAGTTTTCAGCGGCGAATGAAAACAGACAGCCTCTCGATCCACAAACGAACACGCGCTGAAATTCAGGCGGCTCTGTTGACACTCCAATTGCGACGAAAACGTGCCCTTTTATGAGCAGTTTCTATGCTAGCGATGGATGCTGGATCGGTGACTTGACTCCCGGAGTTGACGCCACTCCTTGCTATACATAAGTAGCTGTCAGTTGAGGCTACTAATTACAACCTCCATCCGCTTGATTGTCGTCGGGAGCTACAAACGCAAAACAATCGAATTACAATGGTTAGTAGTGCCCCAAGTCAAGTCTGCCTCATTTCCGGCCATGCATATTACTAAATACTTATAGTAAAGCGTCTAGTAGTAGCACCTTTTAGGTTACTTCAGCCGGCTCTCGTTACGGAGGGTGGAGTATCACACTGGTTCACAGGCGTTCTACAAATCTCCCACCAGTGGCTCCAAGTAGCTGTTGTAAACACAACAGCCACACCGCGGTAAACCACGTCGGCTCGTGGCCTAAGTCTGATCGAGGGGGGCCTGCACGCTTCGGTGGACAGGTCTGATTGCGGATACCTTCTGCATAGTGTACGAAGACTGGCCCGGCGAAGAAGGCAACTCGACAGCTTATAAGCGACGGATGTTGGCGGAAGCGGCGGGACAGCACGGCATCGTGGAAGGACCAGGGCGTCCGGTTGAGGGCTAAAAACCGGCAGCCAGAAACTGCATCCCTCTTTCCTCCAATCGTGGCGGATCTCCGCTCTATTGGCGCACGGATTGCAGGGACGAGAGAGTGAGTCTGCACCAGCGCAACCGCTTACTCACTGTAAACTATTCACGCGCAGATGACCTATAGCTTTTGAACATCGGACCGGACTTGTAAGAAGTCCTGTCAACCAAGAGGTCGCCGTCACTATGAGGAGGACATCAATTCCAGTCTATACGTGTTTTCGTGTCAAATATTATTTTAGGGTAATATTACTTTATTAAACATTCATATTTTTACATATCGAGATTATCACGCCTTATAATCGAGATTATCACGCTGGTCACGAAAACGAACGACTGTACATCTCTAATAATTATAGTGACGTCTTTTAGCGAATAGCTTCGTGGACAGTGAAGGAGTAAAATATATAACGAAGTATTACGACTCGACATGCAAATCATGTTATATACTGATTTGATCGCAGCCGGAGCCCAAGACTTCTTAGCATAACGACCGGTTTGTTATCTTGGGTAAGCTCAACTCACGGCTCAGCACCCATCCGGTGTCTTCCTTGAAGAAGGACTTAACCTAGAAGGGCCGTTGTTAACTATGCCTGCTTCTTTAACCTGCAGTCGTCATTGTTTGGGAACAGATGTGTGGATCCCGTGAAGCACCTCGGGCGAAATTAGGTTGTTTGTGTATCAGGCTGAGTGAGCCATGCTTATGCGATCCGTCGAATAAAAGGGGGATTCTGAAGACTTATTTTTCCTAAAAAGAAAGGGTAGCTGATGACGTGGTGTCACCTATCCTCAGAAACGATTCGTTGGCCACCCGATCCCGTGTGATATTGTCGAGTAAAGGGCGCTACAGTCCTCGATAAATTCATGCTAAATAACAGTTAACATAATATAGACGCCGCCCAAGTGACTTTTATCTGTTCTCAAGGGTTGGATAATTCCTTCCATATCTTTTAGTAAAGGAAAAAGATTCACCAACTGGGTTTTCTTCAAAGTGCCTCGCAGTAAGTCATTGGCTTCTTACGGGCGAGTGGCGTAGCTAGACAGTGGATTGTTTTCATACCAAGTCTTCTACGCTCACCTCACGGGAGATAGAACTATCTTTTCTTTTTTTTTCTTTTTTTTTTTTTTTTTTTTTTTTTTTTTTTTTTTTTGGTAGTAGGATTTATTCATAAAAAAGATACAAATTACATGTCACAGTTCCCCACTAAGGCTAGTGCCTTTTCAGTGGGTAACTAACAATAATGTGTTTATAATTCTGACTTATATTATCTATTACCTATTATACTTTTATTAACTATTATAACTTTTTACGTTAAGTAGATGCATTGACTTCCTAACCTAACCTAATCTAACCTATATCTCATATCATAACTAGCTTAATATACACTTATAAATATTCTTTTCCAGTAAATTAATATGCCTACTTACTAATCTAACCTAACCTATAGTAATTATCCTGGTATACTTACTTTGTTTACAATTACAATAACAAATGATTACACTAATAAATTGATTCATACCAGATATCTATACTTATGCCCTAACCTAACCTAACTTATCTTAATTAGCTTGGTTTACCATAATTATTCTACTTGATGTTAATGCTAATTTAGTCTAATAGAATTTTTACTTGTTACAGTTATGCTACTGCTTTTACATATTTATGCTAATTTACACTAATATAGTTTTTAATTTCTCTATTATAGTATTTATATTACATAATATTTAAATTATTTCAATTAGCTCGCCTGGGTAAGTCATTATTTAGGTTGCTTAGTAGTATAAGTTTCAATGTTTTCTTTAGTAAGTATTTGCTGATTGAGTTGTCTAATTTTATAGAAAAGTGATTGAATAATTTTGGAACAATGAATTCAAGAGTTCTATCGCCGTAATAATTGTTTTGCTTGTTATATTTCAAATACCCCTTTTCACGTAGCCGAGTTCTGTGTACATGATCGGCAGGTATTCGTAACGAACCGTTTTCGTTGTTGTCAAGCAGAATTTTATACCATACGAAGAAACTTATAGGCAAGACATCAATTGAGGAGTAGAGTTCTGATCTAAAATGGTTAAAACTTCCTAATGTGACGGGTTTGCCCTTTGTTGTAGCTGACAGCTCTAGAAGCGTCTGAGCGCTATCGTGGATAAATAAACACAGACAGAGAGAAGCACAGTGACGACTACATAGGGCGAACCCATCACCCCAGGCTGGTATAACGATATGCGATCATTGTTTCAGCCGTTGTATTTGCGTAGGTTAGAGACAATACAATTCTACTATCTATTTGTGCCAACATGCCCGTCAGATACCAACAGGCACCGGGAAAGGTACCTAGCAGGCAGCCTAACTCCTGACTACCAGTTTCGAAATATGTTTTATTCTGGAATTATCCATCAGGATACCTCTTTCATCCTGACTGGTAACAGGTTCGAGGTCGCTTGCGCGGTCCTTTTCCTTACGTAGCGGTGATATGGTGTCTACCGAATCTATCGCGGACCACGGCATCCCCTACCCGGCTCTTTACCCGGAATCGGGTAGCCGAAGTGTTGTTTCAAGAGCAGTTGCCTTAGGGTTAACAACTACCCCGCTGTTTCCAGACTTCCAATACTGTTTCCAGACTCCCCTGGCTGTCAATCGGAATGCACAATCGATTCGCTGACGCCGCACGGTGCGCAAACCGTCCACGAGCGCCCGAAGGTTGTATATATATCCTTCTAGCCGTGTTCGGCCATAGCGACTGCATTGTAGATACTAGTGACTTCTTTAGTCTTCTCAGAGTCTATTGTTCGGAAGCAGTCAAGTGCGCAGGCTATATTATAGTGCACCGGTGGGCGCGCGACCACGGGTGCACTCTCTCTTCCTCCCTCTTCTGAACCAGATGGAACGGAGACCGTTACAACCAGAGAAAAGTTTGCATGCAGATAAAATAAAATATATTAATTAATCGCCAACACAGCAATGGCTGTCATTGTTAAATTTGTACTCAATATTGCAGAGCTATTTTTTCGGATTTAGTTCATTTATGAAATTGGTAGTTATGGCTTGTAGTGATGTTTGAGGTTTTTCTGGAGCTATTGTAGAGATGACCGGTGACTTATTGGTAGTTGTTGTAGTAACCGAAGGTTGATTACTATGGGAAACTGGCCCGCAGGTTAGAGTCCTACCCGCGCGGCGCTTGCACTTCTGAGTAGAGGCCGCCAGATGAGTGTTGAGCTGTGCGCTTGGCCGACCCTAGCCACATGGGTATTAGTGGCCATACTGCAACAGAGCCCATTACCTCCCCAAAAGCAAGACAGACTTCCCTGATAATGGTCTTATTTACCCCATGGGTGCTCAAAGTGGATATTTCAGTCTTTATTTCAAAAAAAAATATTAACCCGTTTACATTACCTCTTCGTCCGTTGATGGCCATGAAAATAAAACAACAAACTTATTGCTGATAATTTTTTTTTGGAATACTGTTTTTTTGTTTTTGTTTATAGCTTGTTTTCGTCTATCCTGAAATAAGGCACTCAATGCTGATACACCCGTTACGTATGCAAAGACAACAAACCAAAGTCTGAAAAATCTGAAAGTTTGCTAACTCGACCCTTTCGCTTTTGCCCCGGATGATAGGAGCATAACAACGCGGTAACTGAATATTCCGAGTTCCGTTTCGCGGGCAATTGCCGAAAAAGGAAAAATAAATCGCGTACGTGATGCGAAATCCGTTTCGAGCGAGCCGCGGGTGGAGAGCACGGCTTTCCCGCCTTTCCCTACGCCATTATTCGTGGTTTACGACCGGAGACGCTGGCGGGTCCTGCAAATGAAGCGAAATCGAATGTGTCCGCTTTGCCTCTACGTATGTGCCGCGCTTCGAGACGTGGCGAAAAATAAAAATCTTGTCTCTATAGTGGGGGAGCCAGCGACAAAAACTGCAAGAGTTTTGTAATAGCTGATAATTTCAGATCAGACAGTATTTTGACCATAGAATCCCAAAATAAGTCAACAGACCAGATTCCGGAACACCTGGCGCTGGCGTAATAGGAAAGGTGCAATTTCAATTAGTACCCCCAAAGTTTTTTGGAAAATCTGAAAATTCATCAGAACACAGTGGATGCAATAAAGAACTCATCATCATCATCATCATCATCATCGTCATTTATTCATTCCATAAAAGCATTTCACAATACTCAGGAACATGACAAATTTTACAATCATAATTTACCGGATGATAAAACCGCTTTGATTAAAAGGAAGAAAAAAAATAATTGTAATCAGAGGTGATTACTTAAAAATAGTCAAATTTACAAAATAATCAATAATCAAACAATAAATAATAATCAATACAATGAAAAAGAAAAATTCTGAAACATGCGTAATTAAAAACAATATCAATAAAATCTAAAACTTAGTGGGAAAGTATAGTCATAATATGGTTATTTATAATAAAGCAATTGTGGACGCAGTATCATAAAAAGCTGTAAACAAATAGACTGATTAACGATAGGATGCGTAGCGTCAGCATTATTCCATACATGTCACAAGAATCCGAATCAGTCCTGTCCAGCTGTTTAGCATTGGACGTGGATGGAAGGACTAGTATTAGTCAGTATACGAGCGAAACTTCCTCTATTAATATCCTGAGTGGCAAACTCGCTGCTTCCGGCCTACTCAAGAAAATCTATAGTTTGTCGGTTAATATTGTATACACAATATATCGAAATATTGTATATATTGTTATAATATTGTATAGGTATACATATTGGGAGAATTTCACAATGAATAAATCACGTTCCGCGAAATAAGAGTAGTAAGGGCCCGATTAATTGGATTATATTATAAAATATTCATCAAGTTATATTATAATCTAGGCCTCTAATCAGAAATTGAATACTTCCCACATATGTGGGAAGTATTCAATCTATCCATTTCATATCACATGGTTATCTATCCATATTTATAATAATAGTCAATCAGGGGCGTGGGGGAGGGAAGGCGGGTGCGATGTACAATAAAACTATCTGATTGGTCGAGGAATTCCTTTTCCATATTAGGAATCTTAAGATGTTAGAATCCTAATACATTGAACGCAGGCATGAACAAATGAGCTGTCATTACATCGCTGTCAGTCGATAGAAATCTATTTTCTATTTCGAAATATTCGTACTTTTGCATAATTTGATAATTTAATCAAATGCCTTTATATATAATGCAACTAACTTTCACAGTATCGTATCAGCGTCATGATCTGCGGAAGTTTCACGGTTTGAAGCAGACTTATATATCTTTATTTTCTATGGCAGGTGAGTAGAGCACCATCGCTTTATCGCTTTGTCTAAAATCCCGGCGTAATTATAACGAATGTACCTCAACAACATCTAACAGACATCATAACAAACAAGAATACATCTAGAAACACTTTGTAGAAAAATTTTCATCATATGGTTCCTAACTACTGGACAGCTAAGGATAACGTATGCATAATATCAAAATGACTCCCCTCTAAGATCACATTTCTGTCGCTTATATGGCTTTTCTCCGCAATATAATTAACAGTAGTATCGAGAGCCTGTATTTGTTTGCTTGTTTACAGTTGCAAACCCCTTAGCGAGGAACACAAGTGCCACTGTTGTTCCACCTGATGCGGGTGGAACAACATTACTCCAGCAATTTAATTCATTACTGCTTAGCGAATATTTACCACAAAATATTATTTGAATTTGACCCATTTCATCTCAAGAGAAACGGTTTACGAAATAATGATAAATAACACACGAACACAATAACTTTCATGGATTCATAAATTCCTGTATATATACACACGAAACTAATTTCTATTTAACTTTCTCCCATCCATACATTACATTACATTTACGTCGTGTCCAATTGGCGGCTAAAAACCGCTCTTGGACGTGACAATATATTTGTATTTTAAGAAGTAAGTCTCATTACTACTTCAATCTTTACTTAACATACATATGTTAACAAAAAAATATATAGCATATTGTCATATGTTATCAAGTAAATATATAGAAACTTTGGAACCTACTAAAAGTTATTCGTCGTAAAATCTTATTACAAAACAAATTAAAGACTTATTTAATAAAATACTTAATAATTCTAATGTATACCTACTAAAAGCCACTCAACACAATAATTAAAATAGTCATTTAAAATTTGAATAATCAAAGCAGAAGCCTAACAATTGAAATAGTCAATAAATGGAATATATACGTACTAAAAACTGTGCATAGTAACATCCAAAGAAGTAAGTAAAGTGTTAAATAATCAAACTAAAGCTAAATCTTACGTTTAAATACTAAAAGTACCTACATATATAATTATCATTCAAACTGTTACAATATTTGCAAAGTCATGGCCCTCGAATTCGGTCAGATCATAGAAAGGATGGCCTATCAGCATCTCTTTAATGCTTTTTTTAAAATGTTTGTCCTCCAGTTGTTTGATAGTGGTAGGTAGTAAATTGTAGAATTTAATGCTAAGGTATAAGTTATATAAATATCTATCATAGTTTTATAAATATCAGTTTATAATTTAATGAAAATATTGGTACAATATATTTTAATTATTCTTAGTTAATCTAATAATTGTACTTATTCTTATGTATAATATCGTAGCCTGTATCTACTTTATGATTATGCATACTAAACAAAATAATAATATATATATATATATAATTACTACTACAATGCCTACAAATAAAATGAGCCCCAAAATGCCCACCTTTTCAGATGAATTACGATTATTTGAAGCATCTTAGGCTTAATAAATGCTTCTCTCGTGAATGGTGTAATTAATAATACTAATTACGTAACGGCTGCCATAATTCAGAAGGTAGCGCGATTTTTCTAATTTTACCAAAGTGGAAGTATGCCGCACTCTCTTCGGCAATGTCGGAGAGAAATTCAGCAATTTGTGAGATTCCGATATTAAAAAAAATATGGGTTTCTAAAGTGGTGTAAGACCTTTACGTATAGTTACGGTTAATTCAGTAAATAGGTATTGTGTTCTTAGTACTCATTTAAAAATCAGTGATATCTAACTGAATCAAACTTGAAATTCATGAAATTATAACAATTATATTAAATATTACAAAAACGGATTTTAGAGCAAGAATTTGTAACTTCGGACTTTTTGTCGATTTTAAAATCCGTTTTTGTCCTATTTATTATATGATTCTTCGGTTTACATGAACTCTTTTACAGTCCATTCTGCTCGTTTATGGAATCAGCTCCCTCACTCTATCAGGCATGCACCTTCGCTCCATACTTTCAAAAAATTGTTGAAGAAACATTTATTGTTACACAGCCACTAACCAAATACCTCACCTTGTCCTCTCCTTTATCCTTCCCTGGGCAACCTTAGCATAAGTTACTGACATGTATCCGTATAAGTTTATTTTAAATTTAACTTTACTACTTCTTTGTGTATTGCACGGTGAAAATTAGGAATTATTTTAACAAATGGTTGACTGTAAGATATCGCTATAGCGATAAGTCCGCCATTTGTGCATAAATTGTCTTTTTTATAAAACCAGCGTAATATTCATTAAGTTATGTTTTTATAGCACAATACAGTTATTCTATTCTATTCTAAAACCTAGCCAAATCATATCTCGTAGTAAATGCCGATACGAATAAAGAAACATATCATAGTCTGGCCAGCGAATCGAAACAGTTGGGCGACAAATTTTCAAATTAAAAATCGGGTCAAATCAAAGCAATTCAATAATTTTTTTTCCTAAAAATAATAAATATTTGTGTAGGCATTATTTTATTTGTATTACTATTAATTATATATAGAGTTATCATATTATTTAATTCTTCATTCTATTAGCAATAATTAGTTAGCAATGTTTCCCCTATAAAAAGCATACTATATCTAGTTCTCTGCTTAAATTAGGGCCTTAGCGGTGGCAAAAGGTAGCTAAATATCTATATTGGCGGCTAAATTGAAGCCCAAAACTAAGTTTCTTTTATAAAGTATGTGATATTGTGCTTTTAGTGGAATAGTCTATTTTCTAAAATTTTAATCCATGGTCTGTGGAACAAATCAATACTTATAATGAAATGTCGAAAAAAATTATTAAGGATCAACACTTATTGAGTCAAGAGACCGCAGAATTCTAAAGGGGTTTTTCTGCTTTAAATGTATAAATCATATGGCTAATAGCAATGTTTTTAAATAAATGGGTCATTAACCAAATCAACAAAAATTAGAAAAACCGTCTGTACAACAGAAAATGTAACAGTTTTTTGGTGTTTCCAATAGCGAATATTGAAATGTTGTCTATCTATCGCCCCTTTTGCGACAACGTCCTGATAAGACTGCAGAAAGTAGTTAATTGATTAAATTTAAATAAAATATGGGGCTTGTATTATATGTAATATTTTTATTATAAAACTGGTTACGCTCATCCAATATTGCAGAAAGTAATATTGCACGTTTATATACATATTGGAAGAATCTAATGGGACCATGCAGCTTGAGATTGATGGCCTGCTTATGTTTGCTAAGGTCGGTCCAACTCACTGTTCATCCTCCATCCGGTAGCCTCCTTGAAGAGGGACTAACCTGGAAAGACCTTTTTGAACTCTGCCTACGGCTGTAAGTCCAGTCGTGGCCATGTGGGAACCGGTCAGGCTGGGCGGTTCCGGGTGGTTTGGGCATGGTGCGGCGTAAGCCAATAGACTGTGCACTCCAGCGAATAACCGGGGGAGCCTGGAAAAGTACGTTTCCTAGTTTTTGACCTGATGTCAGCCACCTTTGAAACGATATGTTGGCCACCCGATCCAGTGTGAGATAGACGGACAAAGGGCGCCACGGTTCGCCATAAATTAGAAGTAAATTACCGTTAATATTAGGTAGAGGCCGCGCAAGGGACTTCAAATCTGGAACCAGCCTGAAGGATGGAGTAATCCGTCTTAATCCAACAATCTGGTAGTAAGGGAGCGCGATTCGTACGCTTGATTCACTTCTCGGTGCCTGGCTGTAAGCGTCGGGCCTTATGGGCATTTTACGCAGCTAGACTGTGGATTATTTCGTCCGCACGCTTACTCCATGGAAGACAGAGAGTCGCATTGGCAATTATTAATTAAGCATACGGAGTACGCATAAGATATTATGCTCTAATTAGTAATAATGTAAAAATATTAGCTATAACCAATGTATTATTAGAGTATTGTATGCGTGCGAATTATACTAAATAAATAAATAAATAAAAAATACCATACATCGCTATCTAGGGACGCCCGTTGTGATACTCTCATATACATCAAAATGAGGTCGAATCAGTTTGTCGACGCTTGAAGTAAGATGCTTAAAGTGAAACGCTTGAAGTAAGACGCTTGAAGTAAGACGCTTTTAGTAAGACGCTTGAAGTAAGACGATAGAAGTAAGACGCTTGAAGTAAGACGCTGGAAGTAAGACGCTTGAAGTAAGACGCGAATGTTCGCAACGAGTAAAAAGTTAATTGTTTTATTAGAATCACCTGAATCTGTAGTCTTTGACTTTATAATAGTAGTGTGTGTACGGCGATATTATGAACATATTATGAACAACTCCATCGTTGAACAACTGCTAATATGAACAACTCCATCGTTGCCTATAAACAAAATATATACAAAACAATTAATAACTTCCATACAAATTGTTATCTCCGAAACAAAGCCACAGGGTGAATTACGATAGAATTCCTCTCTTTCCACGCTGTCAGCACTTATATTTTCATAAACGAATCTCTTCCATTTACGCTTATCTTAAATTCGACCCTACAGCCAAAAATAACGGCACGCGGAACGAAAAATACTAGGATATATTTTAAACCGGTAACAATGCGCGATATTTGTGATGTAATAAATTGCGCCTACCCTCGACCTGGAATAAATTACGAATATGAAAACACAACAGTCATGTCGGGATTAAAGCCGCACAAAGGTGCGTTGATGCCATCTAGTATTTCGCTCTCTTGTATAAAATTACGGTAGTCATTTTTTGCAAAGGCAGAATTTCGTTAAAGTCTGGAATGGTTTTGTGTTAGGAATTACATTTATGCGAATTAATAAAAATCGTAACTTTGAAATTATGAACTCAGTGTCGGAGATGTTGTGTTATATGCCTATATCTATTGTACCTACGTATCTAACTTTTAGTTTAATTTAGTAACTGTATAACTTTTATTATTTAAAAAGTGTTAGCCGTATGATCACGTTGTTAGAAAATCGCTTGCTGCGAAAGTCGTTACTCACTTGAAATCTATTATCATGCCAGGCCAGATGACCTCTGCACAGCCGTAACTATAATAAACTCCGATTTAGATCAAATATCTGCTTGGGTTACAAAACATGTTATAATAATAAATCCAAATAAATCGCAAGCAATTGTGATAGGCGGCAAAAAAACATTGTCAAAAATAGATATTTCATCATTACCGCCAATTTGTGTAAATGGAAAAATTGACGAATATACCAAAAATGTTTAAAACATTGGAATTCTAATAGATCAACATCTTTCTTGGCAAGAACAAGTAAACCAAGTAAGTCGTCGCATTGCCATAGTTTTCATAGTCTCCGGCGGCTTCAAAGATTTCTCTCCATGTCACATAAAGAAATGATTGTGTCCATTTTCTTAACGCCTATACTTGACTACGGTGATGTTTGTTATATAGATGACAGTGAGGTTATTTTAAATGAGCTGGAGCGTCTGCAAAATATCTTTCTCGGGTATGTTTTTAATTTGCGAAAGTTTTACCACGTTAGCTGCTTTCGTGAGCAACTTCATTGACTTCATATTCGCGATCGAAGAAATTTGCATACGTTGTGGCTACTCTACAACATACTCAATAACCCCACTTCACCCTCATATCTCAAGGAGTTTTTCCACCCTTTGGGAGGCCACGGTCTTCCACTTCGATCAAGCCGGGATAACACACTCGCCATTCCGATACATCATTCTTCTGTTTACACGCACTCTTTTACAGTCCATTCTGCTCGTTTATGGAATCAGCTCCCTCACTCTATCAGGTATGCACATTCGCTGCATACTTTCAAAAAGTTGTTGAAGAAACTTTTATTTTTACACAGCCACTAACCAAATACCTCACCTTGTCCCCTCCTTTATCCTTCCCTGGGCAACCTTAGCATAAGTTACTGACATATATTTGTATAAGTTTATTTGAAATTTAACTTTACTACCTCTTTATGTATTGTACTATGTATTGTACTGTGAAAATTAGGAATTATTTTATCAAATGGTTGACTGTAAGATATCGCTAGAGCGATAAGTCCGCCATTTGTGCATACATTGTCTTTTAGCACAATACAGTTAATCTATTCTATTCTACGATACAACAGTCGTAGGGGGGATTCGCGCTTGTAGATTTTAGTCTGCGGTTTAGATGATAGATTAAAATACTGAAAAACAGGACTTAAAAAAAAATAAGAATATATAAAGTAATAATATTAATAATATTAATAATGATTGTTGTAAATTGAAATAAAAATAATTTTAAAAATGTTATCTTAAATATTTCTTTGACACAACCGTGGCACTCTATTGCGACTCCCGAAGTGAGCTCGCCTTAACACAGGGCTGCCTAGCAAGGCGGGCTCGGCTGCTCTTTGCTTAGCATAATTAAAAGATAATCAATTGCGTTTAACGTATGCGCTATGTAACCTGGGCTCAGACGGATGTGTATATAACTTTAAAAGCATACAACGGCATTTTCTAAATCGTCGATTAATTTTCTGTTGTGCTCATGCATTTGAATGTATATGTAAAATAAATAAAATCTATTATATTGTAAAGGTCAACCTTGTTATCAGTTGTTGAATGTTATTAGTAGTACGAGGTTAATTTTGCAGTTGTGATTGATAATTATTTTTAATTAATAATTAAATTTTGAATTATATAGTAATGTATAGGGATGTCTTTTTTTCTTTTTGCTGCAATGCAATGGTCTACTGAATCGCTGTCGCTATTTTAGGTAGGTTTCGTTTTTTATAGTTATAAATATTCGTAATAATTTCAATATTAATAGTTTTTATATATTCTGGAGATCGATTCAGTCTTTAACCCTTAGAAAGCCGGCCATGGGAAGGAAACTCAAGACGGAATGTTTTTAATCCTCGAAAATTGGTTTGTAGGGGGGGTATTAGTGTATGCATACTAATATATATATATAACGGTGGCATATTCAAGCTTCTTACATACGTGATTAGCGTTTTATAAAGAAAAAGTACAACGAAAAAAAAAACATTTAATCAATCAAGGTACCTTTGTTATCTCTGCACTTTCGCCATTTTATAGAGAGCAATACTTCGCTCGCGGTTGCGTCAATTTTACGCAGACTACCTTTTAATTCGGTTGACACCTTCACTAGAGAATGAAAATGCGAACTATATTTCTTAAAATCAAAATTAACCATCTGGTGCATACATATAAAATTAAATAATGCGATAAGATTGACTAGCCATTAGAATTTTATAAACATTCCAGAATTAATCGTTTGTTAAAAATAACGATAAAGTTAATCTGAGAGCGCGACCCCGAGTGCATTTAGTTAAGCGCATTACGGTGGCATCTTTTGCAGGCGATAATTAGAAAGGGTAGAGCGGCGCAATTGTCGCGCCAGTTCGTTTCACCCGAGATAATCAAAGGCGGTAGTTTAGCGTGGAGAAATCGGATGCAGCGCCATATTGATGCCGACACCTGAAACTGCATTCCGCTGCACCTTTGCTGAAAATAGAGATCTCAATGTTTGGATGTAATTATATAGCAGCGATCAGAATCTTTACGTTACAACCTGTGATAAATAGACGCATGTATGGACAACAGGCAAATCAAGCGATGCTACTACAATTTCCCTTCCTGATCCTTCCTGATCAAACCTTAGGAAGCTAATGGGCCCTTGCTGAGTTGGCCACGAAGACCCATTCTGTTCAGGGTCGGTCACACTCACGGGTGAACACCCATCCGGCGGCCTCCACGCATGAAGTGCGAGCCCGGGTAGGACTCTGGCCTTAGGGCTAGTTTCCCTTAGGAATCAACCTTCTGGCGCTCCTGGACGGTCTGCGCACCGTGCGGCGTAAGCCAATCGACTGTGCACTCTGATTAACAGTCGGGGGAGTCTGGAAGCAGTACTGTTTCCTATAGAGCGGGGGTGGTTGCGGACCTTACGGTGACTGATCTTGAAACGACCATCGGCTACCGGATTATGGGTGAAAAACCGGGCAAAGGATGCCGTGATCCGCGATAGATTCGGTATACACTGTTTCACCGCTTCGTAAGGGAGAGGACCGCGCAAGCGACCTCGAACTCGTAACCAATCGAGAGACCGGAGTAATCTGGTCGCAATTGGAAGTAAGGGCGTGAGTGTAAGCCCGCTGGGTAACACTCCTAGTCATCTCGCAATTAAGGCGTTGGCCTCTTACGGGCATATGGTTGAGCTTGACGGTGGATTGTTTTGTCCAAGTCTTCTGCTTTCACTTCACGGGAGAGAGAACGACTAATCGTGAAAACTTCCTGCGGTGAAGGGTTCACCCGTTGTAGTTGACAACTCTATATGATTAAACCTCAATAATTCCGTTACATCACAGATGACGATATCGTTATCCCAACAATATAATTTATATAGAAGTTGAAGTCCTTGATTGTAGGAGGTATTTGTGCAATACGTCAAATTTAAGAATACCTCAGAACCGAAGACCAACGGGACAAGCTTTACAAAAATAAATAGTAATTCCTAGTATGAAAACATCATTTGGACAAAGACATTATATTTCATTACGCCCACATTTTACTATATTTACTCATATATTTTTTTTAATGATGGCGCCCGTGTGCAATGACAGTGCTCATGGGAAAATACGCTCCACTAAGGAAGGTGAATCGATATGATTTTTTTAATTCGTGTAGCAGAGCCGCAGTTCATGATAGTTTAAGCGTCTGCCAATCTCTATGGTTTGCTTCGATTCGATCGCTGGGGACTGCATATTGGGAACTCCAAAATGTGTAAGGCATCTCCTGGTAGTAGCACTGTATAATGTATGCAATGCATTTGTAGTTTTATCCCTGGAATGCTACCATAATTTTACACAGCCTCACCCCAACGGCGTAATACCACAGCAACCAAACACACAACTAACTGGCTCAAACTCTGGTACTGATTACCCCAAAACAATAAAGAGTGGTGTACGCCTGTCAGGGTTACAATATTTAAAGGTTCGGATAATAATGTCGAGCATTTTATTGCATATTCGCACCTATCAACATGTGTAACTTCTGTCATCCCTACATCCTAGAGAATACCAAAATCGAATCAGACTGCTTTTATAAATTAACTCGGCATCGATGTTAATGTTATAATTAAAGCCTTTTCCTAAACATTGTTAAGCAAAGAACAGCATTTAGATCTAAGTTGTTTTGGATACAGTAAGGTGATCCAGGTCGTATTGATCTGTGGTGGTGTCGCCACTATCGCATCTCGATCCGCTTACAGAAGCTCAGAAGGCGTTGTAAAGCGTTATCAAAAGAATATCGTAGAGGTTCAAACAACTTCTTCTACATTTCTCTGTTCCTGGCGTACGGCGGACTTTTGTTAAAACTATAGTAAAATATTATCATAAACATAAATAATTGCACCAGAAAAAAAACGAAATTAAAACAAGATCGATAACAAAGAGAAATTCACGAGGTCCCCAAACTCAATGACACCCATGCGCAGAGACATTTTTTATACTTTATACAGTCAATATTTAATAAAATTAAAGATGTATTCAGTACTAATGTACAAGGCAAACAATAACCAATCAAAGATTAACCCACTAGTTTGTCACACAAAGAAGAAACGAAACAGAGAGGCTTATTCTTTTTATCCCCACCTAACAAACTGTATTACTGTTATTATTATTATTGTTGTTAATAATAACAGTAACAGAATTATTACTGTTATTAATATTTTTATTATTAACCTAATATATTACATACATTATTGGCATGGACTCTGATAATTATTATTTTTACCTTTTAGGAAAATTTAATAGTCTTTGATATTCGATTGATTTTATTTTCTATAAATAGATATATCCCTAAATAATTTCATAGTTTTTAATGAATTTATTATTAGTATACTTATTAGTATACTTATATTTTTAATTAGTTACATGACATTTTTGAATTTACTGTTTTGTTTTATCATAGGGCACTATGCAAGTAAGCGCACCTGAGCCTACCTTAGTGCGGAAGTCTCGTACGATCCAGTTAGGTTAGGTTTAGTTATTTTGTATTTGTATCTATGAGTTTTGAGACAATAAGATATCTGATTTTATGTGATTGAAATCGTGTACACTTTCCGGTCTTTGGAATATAGTAGATATTGCAAGTTCTTCAAGCACACTTCAAATGTATGAATATGAATAGGGAAAAATTAAAACCTTGAATGAGATTCTTAAGGAATTTCCGAAAGGAACCCGTCACCCCGGGCTGGTATAACTATACATATGTGATCGTCCTTTCAGCCATGGAATGAGCGTAGAAGACTCAGACAATGGCAATCCACTACCTAGCTCCGCCAACTAGCCCCCCGATAAACCAACCCTTACCGCCCGGCACCGGGTAGGTAACCCAGCCGGCAGACCAAGCGCCCTCGCTACCAGTTATGGACAGATTTCTCCGGCCACTTGACTAGCTACAGTTTCGAGGTCGCTTGCGCGGTCCTCTCCCGCACGTAGCGGTGATTCCGTGTCAACCGAATCTATTGCGGACAACGGCATCCTTTGCCCAGCTCTTCCCCCGGTATCGGGACCGATTGGTCGTTGCAAGAGCAATTGCCGCAAGGTTAACAACCACCCCCGCTCTATAGGAAACAAAGCTGTTCACGAACGCCCCGTTTATCAGTTAGAATACGCAGTCGGCTGACGCTGCACTGTGCGTCTTTGAGCGCCCGAAGGGGGATTTCCAAGGGAAATGGCCAGCAGGCACATTGTCCTGCCCGGGATCGCACTTCTACGTGGAGGCTACCAGATGAATGTTTACCTATGACGTGGCCCAACTGCACTGTGCCCATTAGGGGGCTAACGGGCCCATGATGAGTTGGCCACGATGACCCATGTTTACAGGGTCGGTCACACTCACGGGTCAACACCCATCCGACGGCCTCCTCGCATGGGGTGCGAGGCCTGGGTAGGACACTGGGTCAACCAGTCTCCCCTGGGAATCAAACCTCTGGCGCCCCTGGACGGTCTGCGCACCGTGCGGGGTTTGCTCCAATCGGTTGTGCTCTCCGACTAACAGTCGGGGGAGTCTGGGAACTGTATTGTTTCCTATAGAGCGGGGGTGGTTGCGTACCTCATGGCGACTGCTCTGGAATTGACCATTGGCCATCCGATCCCGGGTAAGAGGCGGGCAAAGGACGCCTTGGTCCGCGAAGATTCGGTGCACTCCGTTTCACCGCTTCATAAGGGAGAGGACCGCGCAAGCGACCTCGAACTCGGAACCAATCGAGAGACCGGAGAAATCTGGTCACAATTGGAAGTGAGGGCGCGAGTTCTCGAGCCCGCCGGGTTTACTCCTGGCTTACTCGCGGTAAGGCGTTGGACTCTCACGGGTTGTGACGTAGCTGGACGTAGAATGTACTGTCCAAAGTCTCTACGTTCACTGCAGGGCGATAGAACGACTAATCGTTAAAACGTCCTGTGGTGACGGGCTCGCCCGTTGTAGTTGACACCGCAAGATGTGCCCATTAGCTCTCGAAGGGGCTGTCATGTAGTTAGATCGGTAGCCGCCCAATATTACTTCTGATTCTGTTTTCTGAAGTAGTATTTTTGCAATCTAAGGAGATGACCACCAGTATGCTCAAACTTATTAATTAGAATGGACTGATCAATACGGTCGAACGCTTTGGAGAAATCTGTATAAATAGGGTTCAATTACACGTGTCTTTTTATTGTATCAGAAACTGTTGCAATTTCGTAAAACTAAATTAATTTGGACAATTTTAGAAATTACCGAGTGATTTCTCATGCAGCCATGCTGTTTGTTAGGGAGCGACATAAGCGAACGATGGATTATCGTAAAAAGCAAGTGAATTTAATATAAAATTAAAGAGTCTACCGTAGAATTTATTCAGAATGAGTGATAAGAGGTATTTTTTTAGACATATTGTGCCTTAAGAAACGAATACATAAACAAATAAAATTAATTTAGGTAACAGCATTTAGCGAAGATCCTGGATCTATTGTTATAGGTTTGTGAGGAACCACCCCTCATTAGACTCCAAGTTGTGCGGTGTGAGGTGGTGGTATCAACTTACGAGTTATCTCCGTATTGAAAGGCGGTTTTGAATGAAGTAGAAGGTATTTATTGATTGAAAGTTTGATATTGCCAGTTATAACGCTTCGCGAATAGGTTATGTTGCCGCGAGTGTATTGATGCGCGACTGCAGTTACGAGGGTATATGGATGAGGATTGTATGTGTGCTCCTAGTATCTTGTACTGGGCACGGCTCGAGTCTGTGGGATTGCAGACTGATGCTTCGTGACTGGGAAAGATAAGGAAACGAAAACAAGGAGCCGGACTCGTTGAGCGACCTCGTGAGAGGGGTATGCCGTCGCAAGGTTGCGAGTATGCCGTCGCAACCTTGGGGGAAGGTGATCACTCTAGGAATGATACTTTGGTTGCTTTTTTGCCGGTTTATATAGGCCGCGAAATGATGCAATCCGAAATATTCCGAGTAAAAGTATTGTTTCATCGTTCTGATTTACCGCTGTACAAGTTAAAATAATAGCTGAATTGTGTTAGTGTATTTCACTGGAAATCGATGCATTTGTTGATCGCATGTAATGGTACTTAAGGGCCATTACAGATTCAACAGTATTTAGCGAAGATATAGGCCTACTATATGTAGGTATTGCTTGGGAAAGTTGTGGGAAAGTTGGCGGAATAATAAAGCTACTGGCATTTGGAATACTTGGTAGTAGTTTTGAAAATCGATTTTGATTTAAAAAGCGGGAAAAGGTGGAGGTATTTTGCATTTATATACCTCGGCAGCACCGCTGCAAAGTTGTTCATTTTATACAAACATTTCACAGTGACTTTTAACCCAATTTATTAAATAAAAAACACCTCAAGATGCTTTTGCTATCTGTTTATCGGTGCTTTCCAAATGTGTGAATTTTCATAAAATATTACTCTTATAGAAAATTGACACGATTTCGTTACCATTCCTAATACATGAGACTTAGCTGCTCAAGTAAATTATACTTGTGAAATAAATGGCGTATTATAAAGATCTACACTAGCTACGTTTACAACAACATACGCGATAGC
>OX155961.1:9277707-9307707 GCA_944548615.1 Micropterix aruncella | reverse complement strand
ATGCACTCTCAAGCGGGAAATGACAATTATAGTTCTCATTATTTTATCGACGTAATTGAATTATTTCACACGGTATTGACACGGTATCTCAGTAGTCATATTGACATCGAAACGTTTATGACGTTGAAATATTCTCACGATTAAACGGTATAAAAGAGCGCAATTTAATTAATAATTTCTCTTCTGTCAACACACTTAACTTACTAAGTCGCTCTCTACATTCTACATGATTAAAACAGTTCAAATATTCACATTTTGTTTTTCTCCTCAGTATACATTTTCGAGGTAAGAAGACAAAATAAAATAAGGACTCTGGATCGTGAGCCAAGGACAACTCGATCATCTGCTGCCACGACCAGACACGTTATACATTCATTAAAATTCCCACGTATATGTTCAATATGGCGGGCTTCGTGGTATGACAATATGGCGGGTCACTTTAAAAGGCGATCTAAACACATATATACGGTATTCTACCTCGAATAAATTTTTAAAAAATACGTGTGGCGGTAAAGCTATTGCCTATCATTTTTAACAACTTATGCAATTATAACTATATATTTATTTTATTTATTTTTTTTTTTATATCAGATAACTGCGCTCTATCGGAAAACGTTGAAATTATTCCGAATCATTTGCGGCTGCGGTAGCAAATGATTCGGAATAATTTAAACGTCTTCCGATAGAGCGCCGCGCACGAATTTTTTATTCGATAAAGCAAAAAAAACGGATTATTCGAAAAAACTTGTTGATAAAAAGATAGATAATTAAATTATCTTTAAAATAGTGTAGGTTTCATAATAATACGCCAGATAGTATTTGCGTAGTAGTGGTTTTTGTGTTTGTTCGGTTAGACCTAATTTCACAAATTAATTACACTATGTAATATAAACAAAATCTAAAATATTCAAAGCTAAGAATATTAGGAAAATGTTCTTGTTTAATATATATTTTTTTTGAATTGTAAGCAGTACTCGTTTAGACGTAATTATCAGTTTAAAATCATTAATATTCGTTAAGAAATTTCTTCATTCGGTCGCCGCGCCCGCGATAAAAGCTATGCAATAGCTTAATAATATAATAACAAAAGAATTTCTTGATCATAGATCTTATAATTTTGATATTATTTACATAAATATATCAATTCTTTATTTGGCTTACAAGTTACAATATTTAATTATTACGAACTTTCAAGTTCAGATAGACTAAAAGACGGTATTTTAATTTTCCGTATTATTTCTGTAATTTAATCAACCTATATAAAATGCGATAGATGACAGTAATAATTAATTATTATAGGTTAAATTATTGGGCTTCTATAATCAATCAGTCATTTATACAAAATTCATTTATTTTAAATGGTATTATAGATGGCCAAATAAATTGTTATTAGTTTCGTCATCAATTTTATCGCTAGCGCAGAAGGTTTGCCAAAACATACTATGACGTTGAGCAATCTAATACCGTGTATAATCAATGGTATTAGCTATATGGTGCATCATCGGATGCGGAAAACCGCAATAAAATTCTGTCGAGGATCTCCAACTCGTTTTTAGTTTTATAGTGATCAACTGCGTACATTTGGCACGAATGATATAACTAGAACTATTGACGAAGCCCCGTTTATACGAAATATTTGTAGAAAATTTTCCTTCTCGTATATATATAAAACCAATCTAGCTGATATAAATTCCATTTTTACTCTCGGACAACAAAAACGCAGTGCCAAAACTACGCGTTGGGAGGCAGAGCGAGACAGATATATAAGCCATTGGAGCGTATATGATGCTATTGTCTTTACGGCTCGGATTGTGTTTTATTTCTTTCTCGCTCGTTATACTCGATTGCGGCCTGCTCTACTTCTGGCTCCGGCTTGCTAACGAACTGGAAGGAGTCCAAATCCGAACGCCGAAGACGCTGCACATTTGTACGGTCACCGCTTTCTGCTTCCTGGTAAACTAAAATATCATGCTATGCCTTGCTGCCTGCCATTCTATTGTACAAAGTAATAGCACAGCACAGGCTCAGACCTAGGAGGGGACCAAAGTGGGGTAACTGCCCCGGGCGGCAATTTAAGAGGGAGGGGGGGGGGGGGCAAATTAATATGTTTGAAATAAAAACTTTTTTTCACTAAATCGTTTAGCACCTAGGGCGCGTCATACTACCGCAACGGCCGAACGTCAAGCGACTTTCGGTATTTGTGCGACTGGTGGATTTATTTGACACTAACTACTCTTTTAAACGTGTCAATATAATTATTAGATGATGTGGTACATGTAAAAAAGCATTTGAAAACTCAGAGAGCATTTGAAAATCCCTCATATATTCAACAAAATTCCTCTAAATTTAAAAACCTATAAAAAATGTACAAAAAACAAAGAAGAATTAAATATAGTTAGCTTTAAAATAATAAAAAGTAAAACACACGTGTAAATGATACGAATAAAATTCATATTTTATTTTATTAGCATTAAGTACGTTCATCTTTTTATGTAAATATTATCAAGAGGGTGGCTTTCTGTGCCGACTAATCCTTACTAATGTAGCAGATAATGCAGCAGATACATTATAATATGGTCAAAATGGCCACTAAAGTTGCACTGAAAGTTACCCTATCATAATCTCCAGCAGTTAAGCCTCAGGCTTGGCTGGATTTTATAAAAAGCTGTATTTAAATAAAATGGGTAATAAATAAAAAACTAAAAAAAACCCACATAAATTTCCCCTCCCTTTCTCTTACCATTTTTCTTCTTGTTAAACGTTTGCGTCCTTAAATCTTTGGTTTATTTTGGTGTGGCAAATTCTACGCCCACAAATAGTTTAATACTATTTATTTTGTACTTATTAAATAACTTATTATGTAAAGGTTAAATTAGGTAAGTACCCGCTAACAATAATCACAAATTAGTACAGTATATATCCAGAATATTGCCTCATGCAAAAGGTTCACTTTTTTCTTTGAATAAAGTGTTTTGTTATTATTATTTTTTAATAGATTTTGTCGGAAATAAAAGCTCGACGTTTAAACCTGTAGCAAGATTAGTTAGTAAAATTTGTTGGGACCTGAGTATTGTAAGTGTGTCTGTAGTCACTAAGTGTATTGTAATTGGGTTGTGCGTTGTCTACAGTGGTTATAGGTATATTATAATAATGACACATAAGGAAATGTTTTTAATTAAATAGGTAAATAAAGAGTGCCACTTTATTTAGGTTGTTTTATTCCCCCCCCCCCCCATCCCGGTCACAAAAAATCCAAATCAATATAATTGAATTATGAGTTTTTTTTTTTATTAATAAATTCAAAAGCAAGAGGGGAGGGCGCCAAGTTTAAAATTTTGCTCGCGGCTTCATAACTAAGTTGTGACTGGTAAATATGAGGAAACAGCGCAACCAGTAACAAAAATCATCCTTTTGTAAATGACTATATATTCGGCTTTCTTATACCAGTTCTTAATGTATGCCAGAGATCATCTATCAGAAACTGCAACTAAAGTTCATTCACCATCAATGCAAACCCCGAATAAGAATGGCAATATTACAGAGAATCTACTTATACCTTAGCGTTAAATTCTATAATCTACTCTTCTAGCATTATTAAATATCTGAAGGACCTACAAATAATTAAAAATCTGAACGTCCAAATTCGAGGGCCATGGCTTCTCAAACATTGTAGCCGTTTTAAATGATAGTTATTATTGGGATAGTTTTAAATAAGTTATTATTTGTTATTTGTCCGACTATAATGCTTTAATTAATATAGTACAATGTATAACTTAAAACTATATCTTGACAATAAAAATAATAAGTGGTCACTAAGAATAGCAGCTGCACACATTCTGTCTTTATATGGCCTCTTTCTTGTAAAAATGTTCGTAATATATTAGGTGAAACATTATTTCAAAGACAAATCGATCCACTATTACTTAAACTAGATATCTATGTTTTATTCGAAATCTAACGAAAAATATACTTTTCGAAGTACAATAATTAAGAACTCATAATTAGAAGAAGGCCTAGAAATATTATCACCTGTACTTTTTTATTATTATTATTATGTGATTGTTAGAAATACAACAATAAACATTTATTAGTTAAGTTAGATTAGTTACAATACAAACATTTCCAAAGATGTATATTTTAAAGCATAATCAATAGGTAATTAATTGATTAAGGTAGATATTTAGTTAAATTATTATATAATATACGTAAATATTACATGCTATAAATATTAAACAGGGATTTTATATTAAACAGGGATAATTTAATTTACAGGGAAATTAAATTAATGAATTAAATAATTATGATTCAAATCAAGTATTACATAGATATATTTACTGGTATCGATATCTTTAGCCTCAGTAGATGTGAATATCGTAAAAAAGTGGCAAACCAGTTTAAAAAAATATTATTATGGAAACCTTATTAAACTTTAAATATATCTACTTATAAATACTCAAATATATATAGTATTTACATGCTAATATTTTCATGTAAATTTGCAGAACTTACTTGTTTTTCTCTATTTTCTAATTGTATTAATCTAAAGAGCTGTTATTTAATAATACTCAATATATAATGCACATATTTAGGTCCTTACCTAATACTAATTGTTTAATAATGTAGTCTTGATTTATAAACTTGTGTATTTACTATAAAAATAAAATTTTAAAATAAATAAATAAATTATGGTATGCCTCTGTGTAACTTACATATGATCGAGTGTGTAAAATAAAAGGGGAAAAGGTAGAGCACCTAGCCTCAGAAAAATATACAATAAATACATCGCAGGACTCTCGCATAATAAAACATAAGCATGGCCCCCGATCCGTGTCCTGGTCCAATTTATATATTAAATAAAAGAAGGCTAAGCAAGCGAGTAAGGAACGTGCTCAAAGCATACCGAATAGGCAATTTACAACTTTGCGCAACCACAAAAGCTGCGGCATGTTTAAAATTATTCACGTGTAACTCCGTCGCAGCAAACGCTACAAAGTACAAAGAAATTCCGGCGGCAAACCTTATCGTACTTGCCTGGAAAAGTGCATACCTCTGACTGTCTAAGAAAATGTTAGATAATCCCGATTTAAGTATACACATAGTATCTATTTATTTATTTATTTAATTAATTTACCAATTCATTAACAATGCATAAGTATCACTAATAATCATATCAATTAAAAAAAATATATAATTAAAATTAAAATTGTACACGGCCGATATGAGCATTAGCATTTATGTACTACTGCTGCCCAACTAAGTGCCAGGACTTGTTCCAGGCAGCTAGCTCTCTAGTTTTTAGATCACATATATTCGGCAATTTGAATAAAAAATAAAAAGGAAAAGAAATATATATATATATATATATATATATATATATATATATATATATATATATATATATATATATATATATATATATATATATATATATATATATATATATATATATATATATATATATATATATATATATATATATATATATATATATATATATATATATATATATATATATATATATATATATATATATATATATATATATATATATATACATTGTCCCGTCGCCATTACAAATTATAACTAATAATCACTAACTAATGATCACAAGAGGAAATAAAACACAGAAAATAAATAATCGTGTTAATAAAATATGTCAAATAATATCAAACAATAGTCACCAAAATTAATAAATAGGTAATAGTAATAAAAAAAAATAAAAAAAAGTCAACGAAAATAATAATAATAATATTGTAATAAGAATTGTCAGGGATAAGATTTAATCATAGGAACTGTCTCGGTATAATAATTTGTGGATATTTTGCCGGTCGTCATGTTTTAGCCAGGAATCAATTTTGGCTTTAAAAGAAGAAGAAGACTTAGGCAATATACATTTTTAAATCTTATATATCGTTTTAATCGTATATACTGTGTGCCTTTTTTAAAAAGATATATGGTTAACAAAATCGTTTATTGATATGCAGAGTATTACAAATTATTATATTATTAGTAAAACATAGATTAAAAACATTACACAGGGTAGAAAAACAAAGAAACATATTTTTAAAAATTGTTGGTAATGTACATACAATGCTACATATCAATTGGTAGATCGTCAGGTTGCTGGGTGCCTGATTTTAATAGTCGCTGGAGTTGTTTGCTTGTTTGTTTCTGCTCTTTCACTTGTTATTGCATTCGATCTCGACAAAATTGAAATGTATTTCAGTTAATTTTATATTAACAGAAAATTGTGACTTACCCGGGAGTCGAATCCGGACCTCTACAATGTAAGAACAACTTGGGTTGTCGACTACAGCGGGCGAGCCCGTCACCACAGGAAGTTTTAACGATTACTCGTTCTATCTTCCTGGAGTGAGCGTAGAAGACTTGGGACAAAACAGTCCACCATCTAGCTACGCCACAACCCGTTAGAGACCAACGCCTTACCGCGAGATAGCCAGTAATGTTACCTGGCGGGCGACACTCGCGCCCTAACTACCAATTGTGACCAGATTTCTCCGGTCTCTCGATTGGTTCCGAGTTCGAGGTCGCTTGCGCGGTCCTCTCCCTTACGAAGCGGTGAAACGGTGAATACCGTTTCACCGAATCTATCGCGGACCGTGGCGTCCTTTGCCCGCTTCACACCCGGGATCGGATGGCCAATGGTCATATCAAGAGCAGTCGCCGTATGGTCCGCAATCACCCCCGCTCTATAGGAAACAGTACAGCTACCAGACTCCCCCGACTGTTAGAGGGAGCTAACGGGCCCATGATGAGTTGGCCAGGATGACCCATGTGTTCAGGGTCGGTCACACTCACGGGTCAACACCCATCCGACGGCCTTCACGCACGGGGTGCGAACCTGGGTAGGACTCTGGGTCAACCAGTTTCCCCTGGGAATCAAACCTCTGGCGCTTCTGGACGGTCTGCGCACCGTGCGGCGCGTGCCAATCGATTGTGCACTCCGACGGCCGCGATAGATTCGGTATTTCGGCCGCGATAGAAACGGTGAATACCGAATCTATCGCGGACGCCACGGTCCGCGATAGATTCGGTATTCACCGTTTCACCGCTTCGTAAGGGAGAGGACCGCGCAAGCGACCTCGAACTCGGAACCGATCGAGAGACCGGAGAAATCTGGTCACAATTGGTAGTTAGGGCGCGAGTGCCGCCCGCCAGTTAACAGAACTGGCTCCTCGCGGTAAGGCGTTGGTCTCTAACGGGTTGTGGCGTAGCTAGACGTCGGATTGTTTTGTCCAAAGTCTTCTACGCTCACTGCAGGTCGACAGAATGACTGATCGTTAAAACTTCCTGTGGTGACGGGCTCGCCCGTTGTATTTGACACTTCAAGACGTTAGTCAGAGTGCACAATCGATTGGCTTGCGCCGCACGGTGCGCAGACCGTCCAGGAGCACCAAAGGTTTGATTCCCAGGGGAAACTGACCAGGGCCAGAGTCCTACCCAGGTTCGCACCTCGTGCGTGGAGGTCATCGGAAGGGTGTTGACCCGTGAGTGTGACCGACCCTGAACAGAATAGGTGTTCGTGGCCAACCCAGCATGGGCCCATTAGCTCCCACACAATATAAGAACAGTCAAACTAACGAATATGCCACCGGTGTTGTTTGCTTATAAGTGTATCTTTATAAGCTTTCATTCTTCTTTATGATACGGGCGGCGATACATGAGGTATTGCTTTAAATATGTTTTACAATAATTATGTTATCCAAATGGCGGATGTAGACAGAAGCTATTCATATATCCACCACTAATGCAGCTATAACAACTCCTTCGTATATTACCCGGGCTAAATGATAATTTAATAATATAAAGCTTCCATCCCCGCCTCATACAACTTGGAGCCATTTATTAATTACATAATTTAACAATAGAATTAACTTTTCTAAAGATAAAAATAAACCTATTTTTATAATATTTTAGTATCACTTTTAGTGAACCCAAATAAAATCAAAATCAACTATCTGCAAAATCATTTTTCGCAGTAGACACGCGACGGCTGTGTACTGGCAACTAAGGATGAAAGGTGGTTTGCAGGCAGTGTCTCGTTTTATAATAATAATAAAATCCTTTATTCGCTGACCGTATTGTACAATTTGCCTTATGTGATAAAACAATATGTTTAATTAATTTTCAATCTAATTTTTAATTAAGGTATCATATTCTCCAGCAGCCAGTTTTTTGATCAGGTTGTCCTTCGACATAGGCCTCCCCCATTTTCTTCCATTCATCTCTGTCCCAAGCCAACCTTCTCCATCCTTTCGGTAAGTCATCTCCCCATCTTTTAATTTGACGTCCTTTTTGTCTTTTCCCATTTCTAGGATACCATTTCATTACATCCTTCGTCCATTTTTCTTTGTTGGTTCTCATAATGTGACGAGTTCAGTTCCATTTTAGTTTTCTGCTTTTGTCCAAAACATCGCTCACCTTTGTTATTTTCCTTATTTAGGATGAAAGGGGGCTTGCAGGTAACTAAGGATGAAAGAGGGTTGGCAGGCAGTGTCTCGTTTTAACACATATTAAATACTCCATGGAACGTTGAACGATAGATTTTTTATGATTGTTTTAAATGTGGCCTTGTTTCTATTGTTCTTCAGTTTGCAAAGCTTATCCTGTTTTTTTCTCTAAACAATTACGTCGCGCCATGCTGCTGCTGAGTACCGCATCGTACAATGAACCTGTCACTTCCCAAGCCTGGCCGGCCGTTATCTCGTAAAATTATGCATCTTGTGGCTTGGCAAAGACTACGCTTTACAGCTTGAGCACTCCGGAGTGGTCTGGGGATGGGGTGAGAGTGCAATGCGCGGTCAAGATGAAACGTAATAATATATTCGTTTTTCTTTTACTTAAATAAATAATAAATTAGGCTTTGTACGATAACGATTATTATCGCACGGATAGGAAACAACTGAATTCTAGCAACTAGAGTTGTCAACTACAATGGGCAAACCCGTCACCTCAGGAAGTTTTAACGATATTATATCGTTCTGTCTCCCGTGAGGTTAGTGTTGAAAACTTGGGACGAAAACATTCCACCGTCTAGTTAAGCCACTCGCCCGTAAGAAACCAAGAACTTAACGCGAGATAACCAGGTTAATCAATCAGCGGACCGACACTCGTGCCCTTACTGCCAGTTGCAACCAGATTACTCCAGTCTCTCGACTGGTTACAGGATCGAGGTCGCTTGCGCGGTCCTCTCCCTTACGTAGCGGTGATACGGTGTCCACCGAATCTATCGCGGACTACGGCATCCTTTGCCCGGCTCCACCCGGTATCGGGTAGCCGATTGGTAATTTCAAGAGCAGTTTCCGTAAGGTGTACAAAATGCTCAATCGATTAGCTTACGTCCCACGGTGCGCAAATCGTCCAGGAGCGCCCGAAAGTTGACTCCTAGAGGAAACTAGCCTGCGGCCAGAGACCTACCCTGGCTCGCACTTCTGCATGGAGGCCGCCGGATGGGTGTTGACCCGATAAGAAGGCCGACTCTGAACCCATGGGTCTCAGAGGTCAAACCGCATTAGCTCGCACTGAATTATAACACGACATGTAACATAAATGACGATTTCCCTCACTCCAATTTGCATTTTGACGAGAATATCAGCATATGCATTGAGTGGACTACTCGGCTGTCCAATTTGAAACAAAATGAGTCATATTTAAAAACATGTTTTATTACATTTTGGATTTACTCATACTAGAAATGTGAACTCCGGACTGGATTGGGAAATGCTTATATTAAATGAGATGTATTCCTGGATAAGCAACACTTTCGACAGTGCAATGTAGGTTTAATGGGATCCCTTTATCGCTAGCGAACGATCGCCCTTCATCCACATCTCAAAAACAAAGTGTATCCTTTTGCAAACCAAAATAAAATGTCTTTATTAAAGACAAATTAAAGCAAAAACAATGAAAAAAATTACAATGAATCGTCTCTTAAATGCGGAATGACATACCGAAAATTCGATTTGAAATTCAAATCGAATTTAGCTGCCATTAAATGAAAATAAAAATAAAATACTTCATTTGCTCGTTGCCATGAAATAAGATATAAATCGTAATTTCTGGTCGAGAAGTTTATACTTAAGGCTATATGATATTTACAAGAGTTTGTAGGAGCCTACGGCCCTACATACCCACAACAAAAAAGTCAATTTCACAGAACAGAAAACTGCAGACTCGCTCAAACTTGCACGCGCAGCTGCAGTTAATTTCCAGCTAAATTTGGCAAATATTGCCCAGGTTAGCGACACATGCGTCGCCCCACTCGTAGCTATTGCATCACCATTCACCCTATAAAACGCAGTACATTTCATTCGATCAGGATCATTCCTTTGGCAGTGCCACGTGCTACATCATTACTTCGGCAGACAGTTACCGCGCTCTACACATCGTCCCCTTAGTGGACAGATATCTCGGCTGCACACTTCACTCCTCGACTACACACGCACCGCCACGGCTTCACCTCGCGCCCACACTACAACACAACGGCGAACACAACTCAAGGCGTTAAGAACTGGCGACTTCGACTCACTTCTCTTCAATCTTCTGAATAAACTCTTCTACACGGACATCTACGACTCTCATTTACGGAGCAACTTTCATGCTGAGAACCACCCTTCGCTCACAAGCAATTGGAGTCTAGTGAAGGGTGGCCATTCTCACAGTGGTGACCCCGACGTGACCCCCGGAATCGATGAACCAATCACATGCAATACTCAAGGCGATGTCAACAGACCGTTCCTCACGAAAAAATTCAGGAAAATAGCGTTTCAGCAACTACACAATATCTCGCATCCCGGGATCAGAGCCTCCAAGAAGATAATAAGCCAAAGATTCTTCTGGCCCAATATGCAAAAGGACGTCGGGAATTGGGCCAAAGCGTGCCTGTCCTGCCAAAAATCCAAAGTGGCTCGACACAACCACACCCCGTTCGGAAAGTTCGAGGACACAGATAGGTTCGAACACGTCCACATAGATATCGTCGGTCCTTTAGCCACATCGCAAGGCTTCAAACACATTTTAACTATGATAGACCGAACAACGAATTGGCCTGAAGCCATACCTATCATCGATACCTCTGCCGAAACGACCGCAAAAACCTTCTACGACAGCTGGATAACAAGATTCGGCTGCCCAACCACAATAACAACGGACCGCGGTCGTAACTTCGAGTCACATTTATTCAGCAAATTAGCCAACCTGATGGGAATCAAAAAAACGCGCACGACCTCATACCACCCTCAAGCAAATGGAAAAGTTGAGAGGTTTCACAGAACCCTTAAAGCAGCGATCATGGCACGAGGCAACGAAACCAATTGGGTCGATGAACTCCCCACGGTACTTCTGGGACTTCGATCAGCAATCCGGGCAGAGTCCCAGACAAGCCCATCTCTACTAACATACGGTAGAACACTCCGGCTTCCCGGCGAAATTTTCAAAAAAGCGGCTCCGCAAGAAATACCCGATACGGACTTCGCAGACAGACTGCGAACACAAATCAAAAAACTTATTCCGGATTCACCCGCAAACAACACGCAAAACAATATATTTATCCAACCGGATTTAAAGGAAGCGACACACGCATTCATCCGCGTCGACAAAGTAAAACGGCCATTGCAACAACCCTATGACGGTCCGTACCGAATCATAAAAAAAGCCGGCAAATTTTTCACCTTAGACATAAAAGGGAAAAAAGACACCGTATCACTAGATCGACTTAAACCTGCGTACCTTTTACCAGACGAAGCAATAACAATACCAGTGGATAACAACTCACCACCGATAACGGTGACTCGCGCCGGCCGAGCTGTAAAAGCACCAGTGCGATTCAATAACAACATAGCATCATTTCGCTATATACCAAGCAGATATCAACTTTATCGCTCGCCAGCATAGATACAGGGCAGCTGTAACATAAGCAGCCGCGCAGCTGATAATATGCCAGAGTAGACATTACCAAATGATTCATACGCCGGCATATTATATAAACACATCCCTTTTTACATTCGCATTGTTGCATTTTCAAATCGCGCTCAATAATTATCACGCTCCACATTTTTTTAAGCCGCGCGAATCATTTTTATCGTTCGGCGCGTAACATATTGCATTGTATTCACTCGTTTCACGTCCAGCGAATTTTATTATGTCAGCGTTTATACTAACCATTGTCCATTGTATTCATTTATTTTTCCTTATTGTCAACATTTTATAACAGCGCCAGTTTTTAACACATTGTAACGAAATGCCTTCGCCACTCATAATAACATACGGTTCTCAAACTGTCGAACACTCGCATAAAAACATACGATTCCCAAACTTTCGCGAACACAACTTCACACACACTTTTAATTGTCACACTCCGACTTTTTTGCCACTTTGTCGTGAAGACATTCCATATTGTCATACGCAAGCCATTCACTAGGGGGGAGCCATGTAGGAGCCTACGGCCCTACATACCCACAACAAAAAAGTCAATTTCACAGAACAGAAAACTGCAGACTCGCTCAAACTTGCACGCGCAGCTGCAGTTAATTTCCAGCTAAATTTGGCAAATATTGCCCAGGTTAGCGACACATGCGTCGCCCTACTCGTAGCTATTGCATCACCATTCACCCTATAAAACGCAGTACATTTCATTCGATCAGGATCATTCCTTTGGCAGTGCCACGTGCTACATCATTACTTCGGCAGACAGTTACCGCGCTCTACACATCGTCCCCTTAGTGGACAGATATCTCGGCTGCACACTTCACTCCTCGACTACACACGCACCGCCACGGCTTCACCTCGCGCCCACACTACAACACAACGGCGAACACAACTCAAGGCGTTAAGAACTGGCGACTTCGACTCACTTCTCTTCAATCTTCTGAATAAACTCTTCTACACGGACATCTACGACCCTCATTTACGGAGCAACTTTCGTGCTGAGAACCACCCTTCGCTCACAAGCAATTGGAGTCTAGTGAAGGGTGGCCATTCTCACAAGTTCAAAACATAAGATAAAATTGTATAATATTGTTAATATTTGATTGTTTTTTTGTAAAATTTCTTTTTTTAAGAATTCGTGTAAAGGATGACACTTTGATGAAAAAATAAAAATAATAAAAGCCACTTACATACATAGTACATAGTGGAGAAAGGGGTCCCTTGGTTGAATTAGGGATTGCTTTATATTTAAACGAGATTGGTTGGTTGTCTTTGACTTGCGAACAGAGATGTAGGTTTACAAGGCCTTTTTAATCTAGAAACACTCATCCTTCAAACAACCAATCTCTAAACTAAGCAACCATCCTTCCTAAATAATAAAATCACTCGATTAGATTTTAATTCGAGCAAAAAAACAATGAAATACTTGTTTTTTGTCGGCTTATGCCGTCTTCTTAAAAACTAGATGACAGGTGACAGGTGAAAGAATTTAAAATTTCGAATTTTCTTTTTTATTTTCAAAAAGTGGTTATAAAGAAGCTGCGATCAAAAGTAGTCAGCGAAACCCTTAAAATTAATAGCGTGATATGCCCTTATCTTTATGAAAGGAAGCACTCTATATATATATATATATATATATATATATATATATATATATATAATATATAGGTATATATATATATATATATATATATATATATATATATATATATATATATATATATATATATATATATATATATATATATATATATATATATATATATATATATATATATATATATATATATATATATATATATATATATATATATATATATATATATATATATATATATATATATATATATATATATATATATATATATATATATATATGTATATATATATATATATATATATATATTTATTCAGAATATACATACAATAAAAGCATGAATTATGAATTAAAGCTAATTATCGCATATTAGAATTCGTCAGTTTAAATGTGTATATATATATATATATATATATATATATATATATATATATATATATATATATATATATATATATATATATATATATATATATATATATATATATATATATATATATATATATATATATATATATATATATATATATATATATATATATATATATATATATATATATATATATATATATATATATATATATATACATTATATATTACATTAATATATAATGTATATAATGTATATAATGTATACATTAATATATATATATATATATATATATATATATATATATATTATGAGATATATGGATGAATAGTGATCGTTAGTCGACTGCAAAAGGACCTTTAAACTTACATTGCACCGTCGAAAGTCGTGCACATCCGTAAGTATATCTCATTCAAACATAAGCATTTCCCAATACAAGCTGGGATTTCCTTCGCTACTTTTTAAGTAGCTTTTACTAATTTTATTTTAAATAAAAACATCATCCTATAAACGGATTTCTTTACAAACCTTATCAAAAAAATATATATATATATATATATATATATATATATATATATATATATATATATATTATATATATATATATATATATATATATATATATATATATATATATATATATATATATATATATATATATATATATATATATATATATATATATATATATATATATATATATATATATATATATATATATATATATATATATATATATATATATATATATATATATATATATATATATATATATATATATATATATATATATATATATATATATATATATATATATATATATATATATATATTTATATTTATATATATATTTGATCTGAGTTAATTTGATCCCAACGGAAAATGGTGACCCAGTCGGGAATCGAACCCGGGACCTTACAATGTAAGAACAGGCGACCTAACCATTATGTCACCGGGTCGTGCAATGTATTATTAACAGAATAATACATTTAAATTTAGGCCTTCAATTACTGAATGCATAACAATTAATCTTCAACAAGGTTGTCGATATTTAGGACGTTCAATCCATAGTTGCACACAAATATTTCTATATTTTATATAATTAATAGGTTTAACCAGAACGTTATCTACTTAGGAGGAATAAATAGGTAATTTTTATTATACTCATAATAACGATAATTCGACGGATTAACAGTGTAAGTGCCATAATCTAAGTAAAATAAATACGATGAAGTATATGGTAGTATAATATTCAGAAATGCTACGATTTAAATCAAACTTCTCCGCTAGTTTCAAATATATTTTACTTAGAGGTGTAATTAATTAACTAATTCCATATCTAACGTTTAATCTACTCATCATATTATTTGAGTAATTATTCAGGAATGTAATAATTACGATTTACAAGTTCATTAATAATGAACTGTAATTAGTCGTCATTCATTATCAAACTCGCAGCCAGCGTCCAACAGCCAGGCGGCCAATAGCATTAACCTTTAATTATTGATTAATATACGTAGATTCGCATAGAGTTTAACAAGCAGTTAGATGTTTCACAATCAGGACATTAATTAGGCAGCGGAGAGTTGGTTTGCATTTTCGCAAATAAGGCCAATTATATAGCCTGTCGTTTCAATTAAGTCTTCACTATGCAATTGACTCGAAACGCACCTATAAATTATAATGAAATTATGATTTAGTGAAAGGTATATTTATATTGAATCAATATTTTACCATAATGATGAATCAAGTATAATTATTATGATTAACTACAAAATAAAGAATAGACGTCTAAAGATTTCTACAAGCTTTTATTTACCTTGCAATGTTTGTTAGTATGTATGTATGTACTTTATATTAGTATCTTTAGGTCAAATCTTGCATGCTGAATTAGAACCAGTTTCTCTTATCCTATGAAATTGAAATTTTACATATTGGTTCAGTTCCAATGACAGTGCATTTTTATATTGAGTATGACCTGATTCTACACCCAGGTTCAGCTCCCGACCAGGCAACTCTTCCACGATCAACAGCACAGACACACAATTTCGGATACACATTCAATTATGATAGCCCGTTCTGAATTTCACCATGACATCGCTGCTGCGCCCAGAAATGGCTACCGGCGAGGAGACTCCTCAGCGGTCAACAGCACAGAAACGAAATTTTGTATAGGTATTCAATTATGATAGCCCGTTCTAAGATTCACCACGACAGGGATGCTGCACTTACGATTGGCTTCCAACAAGGGAACTCCTCAACGGCCAGCAGCACAAACACAACATTCTCCTCTAGCATTTAATGGTTATAGACCTTTCTAAGTTCTACTATGGCATATCTGCTGAACCCAGGGTTGGCTTAGGATAGAAAATTGTAATAAAAGCTTGTTTTTAAAAATCCGTTTTTACTATTAACTTATTAATATTATATTTGTTTGTTAAGTTCTAAAGATTTGTAATGTTAATGTTAGATTGTATGGTAAGCGGTTATAGAATTTTTGAAATGTGATTTTGACAAGTTAAGGTGGACATAGGTATATATGTAATTAATTGTATGTAGAAAGTTACTTAGGCAGTTCATTTTTGTTAAGATTTTTTGTACGCGTTTGATGTATAATAATTATGTTATTTACTTACTAATTAGATTGAATATTAGGTGGTTAAATATTAAATAGATTCCAAGCTAAGTTGTTTATGTTTTACGCTTATTTCAGTATTCACATGATAATAAAATATGAAACAGTCGGAATCTGCGATGGTCTAATCGTTTGAGAAAAATGTTATTTTTATTTGTGAGCAAAACCGAAGGATCTCGCAGAGAGAAAGAACCGAGGAGGATATATCAGAGGTGATAAAAATCGCAATAACATAAACAAATGTGATCTACGGGCTAGCGACGTGTCGGATGAAATAAACAAACAGACATAGAGAAAAATATCGTACAAAGTATTCGAGGCAGCGGGATATCAACCGAGTTTCGGGGTATTTTCTCGATTTTTATAGAGCATTGCGCAAATTTATTAAAGCATTTTAATAAATTTCTCTATAATAAATTTGCTCTTCAGTAATATTAGGTAATATTTTATAATAATAAATAAAATTTGGCTAATATATTATAATTAATATGATTAATTCCTTTACATAACGTATTATATGTTCAATTTTTTACATTTTCGCTGTGTATTGAAAGGAATTCCATTTCGTTTAGTTTATTACATTAGTTCATTACAAATAAAAGATAAAATTAGGCGCAAATATTGAAATATAATTTATTCGAATTTCTATCTCAATGTCTTTATATGGACAGAAACTTAAAAATGGTATATCCATACTCTATCGTATTTTAAAAAGGGGAAAGAGGTTAAAGTATTTATTTATTTTAGTTTCGTTAGATATGATGATAAATAAGGGTAATTTTATTTTTTGTCCCCATTATCCATATCAATATTATTGTTTTTACATTTTTGCTGCTTCGAAAAATAAATATTTAATTTAATGGGAATTTTGGATTGCTTGGGGTTTACAAACTAGATGAATTGTTTTCCAATTGCAGAACAAATAAGGAAATAACTCTTTAAAAAAATCCAGTGTATATGTAGTTGGTGGAATTATTTATTGCAACATTTATAATTTTCCTCACCATTTATAACTTTAGAAAAACAGTGTACGAAAACTAGCGTATGTAATAACTTTTGCATTAACGCTTTTGTAACTGATAACTAATATACCTGTTAACAATTCTTGTTTGTGTTGCATACCTATTAAACTTCAAATTTAAACTATTAACAATACCCTATTAATTGAATTTAACAATACCCTATTAAACTTCAACATGTCGAAAATAATCTGATGTTGCAATAAATAATTCCAACACCCCACCCCATTAACAATATAAAATAGCCCGGCTGCACTGGGGAAACATTAAAGAATTTTATTTTACAGTTTTATAAAATAGTATCGTTCTTGAAAGCTTTCACGAAAATTTATGAAAACTTTTAGAAATAGTCGTATGGAAAAGTTTTTGATCGATTTTCCTTATTAAACCCTTAACCCTTTGAAGCCAAAGATCTTCAAACAAAAAATAATGTTGATAATGAGATAGGTTTAGGCAAATTAAAAAACACGTATTTCTCAGAAATTCAAAAATATTTATTATTAATCATTTATTTGACATGGGAATGTGACATTACTGTAACATTGAGTTGTAAGTATAAAAAATATTTATGTTGTATGGAAAAATTTGAAACAATTATTTTGTTTATTATAGCATAATGCTACACTGCATTTTTCGCAAATTGTTTTGAAACGCCAGTACACTTGGGAATCTTGCAACGTATACTTTTTTTAACCCAAATCGGCCAATAACCGACCTGGTCCTGCCTTACTGCCAATGGAGGAACATGTTGCGCAGGGCCCTTATGTTTTTTGGCTTGAATTTCGTCTTCTAAAGACCGTCGACTCTTGATCTTAGGCTTCAGGCCAAGCTAGAATAAGGTCTTGCCTATCTCAAGTCTAAATTCTGCTGATGTCATTTGTTTGCCGTTGAGATATTTTTCCTTCCTTACTCTTCGGTATAATAATCAAGAATTTGCCATAGTCAGTTCCAGTAAATGTTAGAACATCCTAACTTGCCATCTTTTGCTTCGAAATTTTGAATCGATAAAATTATATTCTTACTTACAGGTTTCCATGAAAACCCCACAATTGTATACACTTTTTATATTTTTATCAGTCATTCAACACCTGCCTTAGTTATAATTTATCACTTTCATCAACGCGCAACATTTAAACTTACATAAGTCACTTAGTTCGCTATCTATGATTTTTACTCGATACTATGTGGTAGGTTACAGTAGTGCTAGACGGATTCAAATGAACTAAATGAATTTAGTGCCTTATTTAGGGGGATTTTAGGGGGATTAGTAGTTTGTTACAGAAATGTCACATGAAGCTATAAAGGGTTAAGATAGTAGTGCCCTTAAGATAAACCCACGAGAAACAAAAACAGGTGATCATAGATCACGGCTATCAGGCATTTCCCAATCGGTGTGTGACCCACCGATATTGTTTATTTTTTCACAAGGCTATTTTCACCGTAGACAGGAATTGAAATCCGTCGAAGCATTGTTGTGCCGCAGGCCGAGTAATTTCGCGTAATGCGAGTGAAAAACACCCCTTTCTCTACGTTCCGCTAAACACCTATAAATCACTCAAGTTAATTCCGCCCTGCAGATGACGTTTACAATAAGTTTCCCGGGACCGGGGAAAATGTCAAATCTCGCCCGGAGGGTAGATGCCAGGATATCGATAACCATTCCACTGAAGCCTTTGCCCCGGGCAGCACGGCGCCTGGAGTTCGTGAAGTTAGACTGACCTAAATCGAAAAGTTTCACTCTCATTTACAGAGTGAATTTTGTAATTAGTGACATCCTTGTAGTTGGTGAATCAGAACGATGAACTAAGCAACTTTTATTACATTTTTTGGAAAAAAAAGTTTTTTTTAATTTTCAATTATTTTTTTTTTAAATAGTATAAAAAGCGGTGAGCACGACTCGCTATTTAGTGGTGAGTAAAATATCGCGAACAATGTTTATTTGAGATATTTTACCTATTGCTAGATGGTGCAGCGCGTTCAACGCTTATCAAACTTTTCTTCAATAGAAACAATTTACAAATTTGACAAAAAAATATATTTATTTATTTATTTTTATTTTATTTACATATACATATACATTCAAATTTATGAGCAAAACAGAAAATGAAATGACAATTTAGACAATGACGTCGTATGCTTTTAAATATATATACTCATCTGTCTGAGCCCAGGTTACATAGCGCATACAACTCCCCGCTTTTTATATTTATTTCTCTTCATGTATGTCGCGGAGTAACCTAATTGGTAGAGGAAAACGCGCTTTATTCGCATTAAAAATCGCACTATGCAGCCTATGTTCGTTGGATAGTTTACAATGGCAAGTATTTCTTTGTGGTTGGATTTTTATTTAAAAGTAAAATCATTATTAGAAACTTATGATTATGGTGTAAATAAATGATTAAAAATAAATTATTTGATTATGATATGAGGACGGCTTCAATCTCGGTACTAATACTGAGCGGCGTTCGATAGATGAAGATTAAAAGTGATAAGCAAATCAGCCGAAATTTACCCGCCCCACGAATAACGCCAGGGAGAGAGTGGTTAGTCGGGTAAAGAAATGACATTTCAGTACATGCCGAGTGGTCTCGGAGAACGCGTGTCACCATTTGTACCGTGGTTCGAGAAAAAAAATCTGGCTAATATATAATTCAAAAGAGCGTTTTTTAAATTTATATTTAAATATTCCATTGTATTCACACGTATCTTATATCCTACGTGTGAATACAATATTCCATTGTTATTCACACGTATCTTATATTCCATTGTATTCACACGACCTAATATCAAGTTGCTTTAAAAAACTTTTTTTTTTTGCTGGAGTTATGAAAAAAAAATGATAAATATTAACTACGACAATAAAATATAAAACCAATATGATCGGTCGCAAAGTTCGGGCACATCATATGTGTACATGAATAAGCACCTCAAAAAATTGATACATGTCTCTCCATCAAAAATACGGTTAATTTAAATAGACTCAAGTAAAAAAAATGGCGACAACACCAATAACTTCCAAATGAACGACGATAGCGGAAAATGACCTATAATTTTCTCTTCCTTTCTTTATAGTAGGTTTTTTAAAATGTTACGACAGTCGGATTTAATTAAAAATAAGCCAAATCAATAACTGGCGAAGACCCCAATAAGTTAATTAAATGAACTGAATACAAGAAATCTAAAATGTCGATATGGGTCAGGCTAACTTCACGAACGTGCGGGCTGGCGTACCAGGCGCCCCTACATTTCAAACTACTTCCAAATGAATGGCGATAGCGGAAAATAACTTATAATTTTCTTTTCCTTTCCTTATATTTTTAAAAATGTTGTTACGGTTGGATTTATACGAGAACCACTGAAATAATTTTGATTTTGTTTGATTCATTTAATAGTGTGTGAATCATTCATCCAGTCTCGATTAAGATTTTAAAACATCGAAGAAAGTAGTATAAAGAGTAGTATAGTAAATACCACCTTTAACACTTTTTTTTTACCCACAGGGCATGTGCCTTTTTGTGGAACCATCTTCTAGGTAAGCATTTATAGCATTACGCAGTCAAACACTCAGGCGGTCACCCATCCAAGTATTGACCGCGCCACCAACGCTGCTTAACTTCGGTAACAACTAGGAGAACCGGTATCAACGTGGCTACGGACGCGACATTATATTATATCGTATATCTAAAATAAAAGAAATAATTACAAATGATAAATCAATAGTAAGATAAAACACTGTTTCATATGCGTATAGTATAACTTCATCATCTTCTATACCCGATGAAAGGACATACGCTAAGTTGTGTCGATAAAAACGAGCCAATTTGCTATAATGATTTCCGAGTTACTATTTATAAATAACAGATTCCGCCGTAAATTTACAATTTGACAATGATAAAAATAAAATAATTTAATTTACGAAACGAAATGCTTGTAAAGGTAATAAACAAATTCCGCCTAACTAAACCGAAGCCAGTACCAAGCTAGACATGACTAAGTTGTAAATTGTAAATAGTGCAAACACTTATCAATTACATTGATTTTATATCTAAGAAAAGGTAAATAAATAAATATGTAATTGCTCTAATACGTAAGCAGTATGTATTTCAAGAGTGTTTTTAAATTAGTTATTTGAATAAAGTGTAAAGATACTCTCTTAATACTCCATCAACAAGTGACAGAAACAATTAGTAATTAAATTGTCTAAAGGGGTTAGAAATCTTTAAAAATTCATTATTACTTCAGTATAATTCAGTAAAAAAATCTGCAACCATTTTTTCAATTTCAATGTCTTTATAGATTTTGATTGTCTTTATAGATATCGATTGCCTATAGAATAATTGCCTATTTGATGATAGTAATAACAAAAAACTCTTTATTTGCACTTGCAAAAAAAATATACAAAAGGCCAGTTTAATACCACACAGAAATATCTTGCAACTAACCTAACCACAGTGCTGTACACTGTACATGCCGAAATATATATTATTAAATAAATAAGTTTGTCTGCATAAAATACAAATTCTTAGGAGATAAACGTTGAAGAGTAAGGAGGGAAAAGGGATGAATTGGTTACTTCATGAAAAAATATAGTACTTTTTGAATTGAGTCTTAAATGTATGTAAATAAGGCGAGTTTCGTATATTTGCTGGAGATTGTTCCAGTGTTTTGCATTATGGACCAAGGATACAAAAATAGTAGGAGTAGAAAACAGTATTATGACAAGGAATATGGAGTAAACTTTCATAGGCTGACCAAAGTACGAGCCCGTGGGAACTTAATGGTTTGAAAAGCTAGTGGAGATAAGATGGTGTTGATTGCGAAAGTACGCTCTCATACTGGAGAGTAAGTATAAGAATATTTTTCCTTTGGCGTACTGGCAACCACTTTAACCGTGCCCTATATTCGGACGCGAGTTCTTTGGATTTTTTTAGCATTTTTACTGAATTTCGTCCATGGATTTGTCGCTACATTTCAGCCTCACAAGAAGCGCTCTTTACTCGCCACGGTATTTTCAAGACAATTCTTGATTTCATATTTTTTCAAAAATGCAAATTTGATATTATGATCAAAATCGAGTTCATTTATTTATTCATAATAATGAGAACACAATCAATACTACAAACAAGTAAATATATTAAAAAAAAATAGAGACACGAATGTCTTTACAGAAAGTGAACTAATGTATTTATAATTACTGTTTTTTATGAAATATTTGTAGTTTATGTAGTTATCCATATAGATACAGCCTACAGGTATATTTTCGGAATAAACTCAATGAGACCTTTTATTCGACACTAAACACGATATAATTATGTTAATTTATTGACATTTGGACATTAAGACAATAACTTTCTTGATATTTTGATTACAGTAAAAAATGTTCAAAATGTACACCAGTTTAGGATAAAAGTAAAAAAATGGCTCCTTTACGAAGTTGGTCGTACAAAGGCTGAAAAAGAATTGCTTCGTACAATAATTTAAAATATGTGTTTATGTAGATGTATGTGTGTGTGTGTTATTATATATGTATGTATGTATGTTTGTATGTGTATATGTATATATGTATGTAACTAACCCTTTGTCATATATATTTGTATTAATATGTGTACTATTTTATGCCATTATCTTAGTGTTAGTATTGAAAGTAGTCTATTAATTCCTGTATCTGGGTACACTTTCGTATGCCCAGATACAGGCTGTTCGGTCTACTTGGGCATTCGTCTAGAATGATCGTATGGGTAGTGTTCATTTTCTTATTGCTTATATAAATAGTTACAAATCATATATGTACGATCTCATTGTTAACTCTCTACCTCAGGGGGGGGGGGGGGTTAACGGGCCCATGATGAGTTGGCCACGATGACCCATGTGTCCAGGGTCGGTCACACTCACGGGTCAACACCCATCCGACGGCCTCCTCGCATGGGGTGCGAATCCTGGGTAGGACACTGGGTCAACCAGTCTCCCCTGGGAATCAAACCTCTGGCGCCCCTGGACGGTCTGCACTCCGTGCGGCGCAAGCCAATCGATTGTGCTCTCCGACTAACAGTCGGGGGAGTCTGGGAACTGTATTGTTTCCTATAGAGCGGGGGTGGTTGCGTACCTTATGGCGACTGCTCTGGAATTGACCATTGGCCATCCGATCCCGGGTAAGAGGCGGGCAAAGGACGCCTTGGTCCGCGAAGATTCGGTGCACTCCGTTTCACCGCTTCATAAGGGAGAGGACCGCGCAAGCGACCTCGAACTCGGAACCAATCGAGAGACCGGAGAAATCTGGTCACAATTGGAAGTGAGGGCGCGAGTATCTCGAGCCCGCCGGGTTTACTCCTGGCTTACTCGCGGTAAGGCGTTGGACTCTCACGGGTTGTGACGTAGCTGGACGTAGAATGTACTGTCCAAAGTCTCTACGTTCACTGCAGGGCGATAGAACGACTAATCGTTAAAACGTCCTGTGGTGACGGGCTCGCCCGTTGTAGTTGACACCGCAAGATGTTAACTCTCTACCAAGTTGTAACAAATAAATAAAATATAAAAAAAATTAAATTAAAATCAAATAAAATAGTTTAGGTATCCTATAACACTCGGGATGACATAACGATTCTAACAATTCTATACACTTCTAAATCGGTTAAAGCGTTTAAAAGTTATGGTGGAATAAAGAAACTGAAAACATACACAGATGAACCCTGAACACATTAGATTAATTTTTTGTTGGGCAGACGTGTAAAAATACGGTATTGATTATCGATATTTCCTATTAAAACTTATTCAATACATCTTATTATGTGTAATCCGCATGCTAAATTAAGTATTAACCATGCGTCTGAGTTGATTTATAACATATTATTAAATACAGTGAAATTATCATACTATTCCAATAGGTAATAAATTTCTAAAAGGGCTGTTTCTAAGGACGTACCCAATAAAAGACCCTTAACGGAAAATAAAAGCAAATAACCCATAAAAATGAAATGAAATCTTGGAATCGGACGCATATTAGGGACAAAAAGGGAGAGAATAAAATTCATATAAAGAGCGAAAGGGGAACGGAATGGCACGAGAGAGCCTAAATAAATTACCAGTGGTCTAATGGGTCCAAATGAAAGACCTTATATTCAATTACGTTATTTCGCCGAGCGAGAGACGTTCTGTATGGGCCCTGGGCGGTTCCTAGCTAGAGCAAACTCACCCGGAAGAAAATTTCATTAATCCTTGAATAAAATTGACAAAATACCTAACTAACATCTCGACTAACCGCTGGATTCATATTTAAAGTTATAATTTTGCTAAAATTAAAGTTAAATTGTTAAATCCATGTAAATAGTTGTTTTTAAATGTTCCAAACCCACCGGGCAAGCATTGCCAATTTTACCTGACTTACATCCGTATTTTCTCCCTTCCTGTCTTTTGAATATTCAACCATTGAGTATTCATAGTATTAGATTGCTCAACTTCATAGTACGTTTTGGCAACCCTTCGACGGCGGCGACATATAGGTGAAGCTGATAACTTTGACGCCGAAATAATAGCAATTTACTTAGCCACCTATAATAACATTATAATAAATGGTTTTTTAATAAAGGACTGATTTATTATAAAAGCCTAATAACTAACTTTTTACCATTTAATTTTTAGCGCTATCCATCGCATTTTTATATAGGCTGACTTCATCTCAGAAATAATACGAAGAGATGGACTGCCATCTGTTAGTCTATATGAACTTAAAGTGCGTAATTATTATGCATTGAAATCTACATACTAAATGAAAAAAATACATATTTAATAATAACAGCTAACTAATAAGAGCTATGATTTAAAAAATCGTTTTTTATTACATTATTATTTAATTTCGAGATATTTATGTTACCGTATAAACGTCATTAGAACTCCATCAAAGTGCACCGCCATACTGGTATACAACCGACGCCGCCACATTTAATATAAGAAAAGATTAATAAATACAGGAACTATGATTGCCATCTACACGTTTGTGTTAGGTAGTATAATCGTAGCTAGTAGTAAATCGTAATACGCCATTGAGCAATCCAATACGCTATATAACCAAAGATTACAACTTTCGAAACAAAAGAGAAAAACCGAGCATTCCCGCATTCTCGCTCCTTAATTTCAAGGAGAAGTTCAGCACATAAAGCAAAGGAAACACAAAGGTGTTTTTTTTAACTTTATTTCATTATATTCAAATAAGTCATTCTGCGTTATTTACTATGAACCTGGGGACGGTTCTCAAGTAAGGCCAATCTTATTGAGAACAACCGGGCATACCAGCATACTCGCTCCTTAATTTCAAGAAGAAGTTCAGCACATAAAGTAAAGGAAACACAAAGGTGTTTTTTCGTTTACTTTATTTCATTATATTTAAATAAGTCTTACTACGTTATATACTAACGAAATAAACAAAATATAGTTTATAGTAGAAGGCCTATGGCTGGTTTCCACAAACTAACGTAATACAGTATTTTTGACTTTAGGACAAATTACAACAATTTTAATTGTTAAAAAAGATTAAAATATACCAAAGAAGTAAAATAACAGTATCTCGAAAATTTATGATTGAAAGAATTAAAATTATAGAAAGTCATCAAATGGGGTGTATATGCTTGTATGTGTGTTTGTGTGCTTGATTATTATCAGATTATTATCAGCTCCAAAGTACGTTGGAGGCTCTTCTTAGTAAGTATGAATGCCAGGCGGCCTTTGAAAAAGCAACTTTGGACTGTTGTCATGAAGGTAACAAGGGGAATATTTACTAAGGACTATAATGACTTCATAGCAAGTGACTGGATGAGGGTGGTTTTCATCAACCAAAGCCGATTTGAAGAAGCGCCACGAGGGAAGCGTTCCGTCAAGAGTATATTTTGCAGCCCTTAAAACATCCTCCAAATGAGGATATTCGACCTCGAAATTTAAAACTCATCCGAAAGGTAATTAAGTGTGACGAGTATGTATTCTGAATTTTTGGGTAGATTTCTTACTTCTAAAATATAGAGACAGTTTCCAATGGAGATAGTATTTTTTAATGATTCCTCGCATTTTGTTAACATTCAAAATTCGGACAGGCAATTTACCTGACATCCATCCGATCGAAATATATAAAATGTTTTAAAAAATGGATTGCTCAACAATAGCAAAACTGATTTCTTTATTTTTCTTACTTAATAATTTATTTTTCTTGCCCGATCATCAATTTTATTCACAGCTGACCGTAATACTTCCGTTCCGGCCCTTTCTACAGAAGAGAGAATATTCCCTAACAGCTTCATCATAAAGATAAAGAAAGATCCAGTCCAATTTACGACCTCCGGTGGCTATAACAGATCCTCATTACAAGGGTATTAATATCTGTTCAGCGGCGAGCCGATGTTACCAGAACCGCTAAAAAAGCGAAATAGCTGATTAACGAGCGAACGGCCATGTTATCAGCCACTAATTAGAGTGACGAGATTGAGCCTTACTTCTGGCGCTCGTATCGCCGCCGAGGATCAAAGAAATACTGTTTCTCCGGGACAAAGACGACGCGCCCGCTGACTTACCTTATTATTTCTGCTGGCTACGCGACGATATTACCCCGCATTATCTGGAATAGAGATCGCCGAATGAGTTCACCGTTTCTGGCACAATGGCGCGGGACACTTTTATTTCATGTCCAGTAATAAATAAAACAGAAATAAAATGGGGCGACTTTCCGTATTGAAAACTTAATTGGTTGGGTAACAAAAGTTTCAACGAGTAGACCATTCAGGATTTAATTCACGGAGTAAAGAGTAGAAGCATATTGTTGGGTTTAAGTTAAATAATATGGAGAGTGGACTGTAAGGAAGGTTGGTTATTTTAAAGAATTATAATCATCATTGTGGAGAGGAGAAGGAATCAAAGTTTTCGCACCTTTCTATTTTTCGCGCGATTTCTTGCTGTAATTTCACTCCGAATATCTCCAAATCTTCAGCTGGCCAGCTCATGAACGCGATATATATAGGTAATCACAGCACGATAAACAAGAACACTCAAAACAGGAGCACGTCTGTTTCGGCCGGCGCGTAATTTATCACTGATTGGGAGGGTAGGTAGGAGATAAATATATATATATATATATATATATATATATATATATATATATATATATATATATATATATATATATATATATATATATATATATATATATATATATATATATATATATATATATATATATATATATATATATATATATATATATATATATATATATATATATATATATATATATATATATATATATATATATATATATATATATATATATATATATATATATATATATATATATATATATATATATATATATATATATATATATATATATATATATATATATATATATATATATATATATATATATATATATATATATATATATATATATATATATATATATATATTTTGATATTTTAAGGGTGTAATTTTTTTTAAATTATTTATATTTTTATATATATATATATATATATATATATATATATATATATATATATATATATATATATATATATATATATATATATATATATATATATATTATATATATATATATATATTATATATATATATATTACTTTATATATATATATATATATATATATACATATATATATATATATATATATATATATATATATATATATATATATATATATATATATATATATATATATATATATATATATATATATATATATATATATATATATATATATATATATATATATATATATATATATATAATTTCTTTTTTTAAGAATTCGTTTAAAGGATGACACTTTGATGAAAAAATAAAAATAACAAAAGCCACTTACATAGCTGGAAGGTTTTCCCGGACTGGATTGGGAAATGCTTATTGTTTAAACGAGATGTATTTTTGGATGAGTACCACTTTCGACGGTACACTGTAGGTTTAATGGGATCCCTTTATCGCTAGCGAACGATCACCCTTCATCCACATCTCAAAAACAAAGCGTATCCTTTTGCAAGTACCAAAATAAAATGTCTTTATTAAAGACAAATTAAAGCAAAAACAATGAAAAAAATCACAATGAATCGTCTCTTAAATGCGGAATGACATACCGAAAATTCGATTTGAAATTCGAATATATCCACTCTTTAAAAGGACGATATAACATTGCTGGGCTCGCTATCAGCCAGCCATTAAATGAAAATAAAAATAAAATACTTCATTTGCTCGTTGCCATGAAATAAGATATAAATCGTAATTTCTGGTCGAGAAGTTTATACTTAAGGCTATATGATATTTACAAGAGTTAAAAACATAAGATAAGAAATTTTACAAAAAACCAATCAAATATTAACTATATATATATATATATATATATATATATATATATATATATATATATATATATATATATATATATATATATATATATATATATATATATATATATATATATATATATATATATATATATATATATATATATATATATATATATATATATATATAAAGTAGCGAAGGAAATCCCAGCTTGTATTGGGAAATGCTTATGTTTGAATGAGATATACTTACGGATGTGCACGACTTTCGACGGTGCAATGTAAGTTTAAAGGTCCTTTTGCAGTCGACTAACGATCACTATTCATCCATATATCTCATAAATAGGGCTTATCCTTATGCAACACAAAATGCCTTCAATTGAGACGAATTAAGCGAAAAAATACAAAATTAAACTATTGATCACTTCGGCAAAGCCGTTTTCTAAATGAAAGTGACATTACGAAATAATTCAAATTTCGAATGCTACCAACATTTAAAATATGATACAATTGGCTGAGTTTGTTATCAACGAGCCGTAATACATAAGATAAAATAACTCATAACATATAACATAACCATGCTTGGAAGGTAAAATGATTAACGAGCCACTGAATAAACTTTACATAACTGAGCCATTTAAAAATTTAAATTTTTCAACAAAAGATGTTACAACTTACGAGTACGTACGTCATTTTACGATGAATAACTTTTAGTTGGTTCCAAAGTTTCTTACATACATTTTTTTTTTGATAACATATGTATGTTAAGTAAAGATTAAAGTAGTAATGAGACTTACTACTTAAAATACAAATATTTTGACAAGTCCAAGTAAATTAAAAGTACACACTATTCACTTTAGATCGTACTGCATATTCGGTTAACTACAAAATCTTGTAAAATCACGTTCAATGAAAGATCCGCAATAATTTTTTAGGCGTGCCGCCTTGAAACAGTTTCGATTGATCGCATTTGCATAGTATTGATCACAATCTCTGTCGTTTACATTCAATACATCTGAGACGATAGCATGACATGACAAAATATTTTATCTTTAGATGGCGCTGTTTATATAGGGCGGTAGGTTTTCCAATACATTAAATATCGCAC
>OX155961.1:9123007-9277507 GCA_944548615.1 Micropterix aruncella | reverse complement strand
ATTTTTCCGACGACAAAAAGAGTGAAAAGTGGGTCAGATGCACTAAATGCTTCCAATGGTCTCACGAAAAATGTACCGGAGCACATTCGAGTACTTTCATATGTTCTTTTTGTTTAAGTAATTAACTTATAAAAACCTTACCCTAATATCGTCCCCGGGGACGAAATTTGGATGCTAAAATTATTACGTTCAAAATCTTGTTCTACTATATTTTTTGTGTTAGCATTATTATTATTTTTGTTTGCTATATTTTTCAACTTTATTATGATAATAAACTTTATTACTTAAATATGTTTGTTGTACTCAATATTAATTTATTTGTTGTTTTTTGCCAAAATTGTAATATTTTTCTTTCAAAAACAAAAAGGGGATGGTATTTGGCTACCTTTCCTTACAATACAGCTTGATTATAAAAACTATTCCCTAGACATAAAAAAGACATACAATCGCTCTATATATTGAAGATTCTTCGGATAACGCATTTCTTCTCCCACCAATTGGAAACACCCCTCCCTCGTATCCTTTACCCTTTGTCTGTGACTTAGTGGTGGGAGCTAATGGGCCCTGTAGGAGTTAGCGACGAAGACCTATTTGTTAAGGTTCGGTCACAATCACGGATAAACACCCATCCGGCCGCCTCCACGCATGAAGTACGAGCCCGGGCAGGACTCTGTCCTGAGGGCTTGTTTTCCTCAGGAGTCAATCTTCTGGCGCTCTTTGATGGTTTGCGCACCGTGCGTCGTCAGCCAATCGATTGTGCATTCTGACTAACAGTCTGGGGAGTCTGGAAACTGTACTGTCTCCTATAGAGTGGGGGTAGTTATTCACCTTACGGCGACTGCTCTTTAAACGACCATCGGCTACCCGATTCCGGGTGAACAGCCGTACAAAGGATACCCTGGTCCGCGATGGATTCGGTAGTCACCGTTTCGCCGCTTCGTAAGGGAGGGACCGTGCAGGCGACCTCGAACTCGTAACTAATCGGGAGACCGGAGTAATCTGGTTGCAACTTGTAGTAAGGGCGTGAGTGTCGGTCCGCTGGGTAACATACCTGGCTATCTCGCGGTTAAGGGGTTGGTCCCTTACGGGTATGTGGCGGACCTTGACCGTGGACTGTTTTGTCCTTAGTCTTCTGCGCTCACCTCACGGGAGACAGAACGATCAAATTTCGTTAAAAAATCCTGAGGTGACGGGTTCGCCCGTTGTAGTCGACAGCTCTAGTTGTGACTAAGTGGTATTTTGTTTCGAGTTTCATTATTTTTATTTAGCATCAGCACTTATAGATGTATTATTATCATATTATATTATTATAATTTTAGCAAAACTTTGTCTTTTAATCCATCCTGCCCACGCATCTCTCACAACAACAATTTAGTTGACTGTAAGATACTACCGTAGCGTGATATGTCTACTAGTGTTCGAATTAAATTTTTTTTGTAATCGATATAATGTTTAATATTATTATTACTAATTTCGACTGATTTCTTTTGAATGTAATGCAAATTATTATTAAGATATTTACAACTCTGATGTAACAGAAAAATTCCATTTGAATAAACCGAAAAAAATGCGGATATATTCTAATATTGGAAGCCAGCAATAAAACTATTATCGGTTATAATAAACCATATATTTAAAACGAAATAAAAATAAAATTAGAACAAAAGAGAGATGGCACCCCTGTCGAATCTCACAAATTTCACGTCCTACCTCTATGTGCAACACAATTGCCCTAAACAAAATGAATAACTAAACAAAAGGCGTGATTACTACGGCACTAATGAGTGACACTATCGCACTTGGGCAAGTATATACTACGGGAGTCCAACAAAGAACAAGTGAAGCGACGACATTACACGGAAACAAGATGGCTGGCGGCATCGTCGACGCCGTGACGGAAGTGACCCGCGGCGTCGAGCTCAACCGGAAACCTTATTAAGATCCTTTACTAATTCAGCCACCCTATCTATCCATCTGCACGAAGCAACGTGGCAAGTTTGTCGTTTCGGCTATCGCTGCGTCTATAAATATATTTTGAGGGTTGGTCGGTTTGTATAGCAGTTATTCCGAAAATAGTAGATAAACAATGCGCGTTTCTAGCGAGTAGGCGAAATCATTATTTTTTTTTTATTTCAAACCAGTTGATAGGAATTTCTACACTTGGTTATGGTAAAACTAACAAAAATAACAAGTATAATTTTTAAATAAATACCTATTAAGGTATAAGGTATGAACGTCGGTATTGCAAGGTGTGAACGTTGAACATCCAAGCTCAGATTTTCTAGGTTATATAGAGGAAACAACATTTTCCAATATTTTCAATCGAAATTCTTACATAATTTCGTAAAATTTTCATGTCGACAATAGTACTAAATAATCAAACAAATATAGGATAATTTCACAAATTATCATACGGGAAGATATTTTAAAGAAAAAACACAAACAAATCAGTATTAATAATTATAGTCAATGGATACTAGATATTATACTTTCAATAGAGGATTCATAATCGGGACAGACTTCCAATATATTTCAACGTAGCGTTTGAAATAGTTAAAAAATCATGTATTAATAATAATATACTCTTTATTTGCACTTAATAATAATATACTCTTTATTTTCACTTAAAATTAGGAATACAAACATACGAGCGTATTGCCACATGAAAATATCTTACAACTAACCTAAACACAGTGGTACATGCGCGCATTGTGGAAATAAAGATTACTAAGTTCGAATGTACAAAATACAGACTAGTATAGGTATTTAAAACTATGTTGGATAGCTCGAGGGGAGGATATTGTGAGAGGAAGAAAAGAGAAGGGAAGAGATGGTTACTTCTTAAAAAATTGGTAATTTTGGAGGTGAGTCCTAAATAATGGTAAAGAACATATGTTTCTTATATTTGCCTGAAGATCGTTACAGTGTATTGCACCATGGACACAAAAAGAGTAAGAAAAGAAATCAGTAGAATGACATGGAATGTTGAATAAATTATCAGAGGCTGACCGAAGTACGAGACCGTGGAAACTTAATGGTTCGACAGCTCGTGAATATTGAATGGTGTTGATTGGGAGAATACAATAGAGGAGAGCATGTATATGAACATTTCTCCTTTGGCGTACTGTCAACCACTTTGACTGTGCCGTATAAAAATTTCTGATAAAACTATTGTACTTGCCAGAATAAATAAGGATACGCTAGTTTAATACTGCAACATTTATTTATCCAACGGTGGTGAACGGTTTCGTGCAGCTTGGGCCTCAAGATCCACTTTATTCTCCGATCGGCTTAACTCACGATTCAGCTCATATTCAGAAGCCTCCTCATGTGGAAAGCTACCCCGGGTAAGACTCTTTCGTTTCAGGGCTCAAAGCTGGTGGACCGGTTTCTAACGGCGGGATTACATCCTGGCGCCACTGGACGGTTTGCTTACCATTCTGCGAAGACAATCGCTTGTGCATTCTGACTAATTGCTGAAGGAGTTTGGAGACTATGGAAATATACTCTCTCCTAAGCAGTGGGGTGGATGTTGACCTGTTGTCATGCCACTCTTGAAATGACCACTCGATCCCATGTGGTACTACGAGCAAAGAACGACCAGGTCCGCGATAAATTCAAATTGAATTACCGCTGTAATTCAACATATAGAGGACTTCGGGCCCGAAACCAGTCGGAAGGACGCAGGTATCCTGAAGGTTAATTCCACACGAAGATATCCTACCAAAATACGTAGTTAGTGGGCGAGGCTGCCCGCTGGGTACCTTTCCCGGTGCCTCGCCGTAAGGCGTCGGTCTCTAACGGGCTGCTGAAGAGCTAGATAGTAGATTGTCTTGTCTCTAAGTCTTGTACGCTCATCCTACGGCTGAAAGAATGATTACATATCGTTATACCAGCCTGGGGTGACGTGTTCTTCCGTTGTAGTCGACACCGCCCTACTGCAACATTTAGCAAAGCAACAGATCACAAACACCGATTGTAACAGAGTACCGGTCTCAGTAATATAAAGCAAACTCAGATGAAAAGTTTATTTGAATCCGTGAAAGTTAGCCGAGCGCGAGTCCACAAATCCGCAGATCCGGGACTGCAACGAATTAGCGATGCAGCCCGCACGGAATGCAGCCGCAAGCAAAGATAACGACCGTAACGAACGGAGTGCATTTCTTAAGATGCGACGGTAACGAAGTTTGCGATAACTTTCGTTTGAAGCGCGATGCCGAGAAACTTTAAGCCGCGCGTCGCGTCGCGCCGGGCCGCCTCGCGCCGTGACCGGCTTTTTCAATGCAGTCGTACTGAGGATTCTGTTATTCTATCACTCCTGAATCGTGAAACCCTGTATTGAAAGCATTTACCGGGAGCTAATAGGCCCTGTTGTAGTTTGACCACTAAGACCCAGTTGTATAGGGTCGGTCAAACGCACGGGTCAACAACCATACGGCGGCCTCCACGCAGAAGTAAGAGCCAGGGTAGGACGCTGGCCTGCCAGCCAGTCTCCCCTCGGAGTCAAATTTCGGGCGCTCCTGGACGGTTTGCGCACCGTGCAGGGTAAGCCAATCGATTGTCCATTCCGACTAACAGCCGGGTGGAGAGGGGGGGGGGTCTGAAAACAGCAATGTTTCTTATAGAGCGGGGCTAGTTGTTAATCTTATGGCAATTGCTCTTGAAACGACCATTCGTCCACCCGATCCCGGGTGAATAAGCCGGGTAAAGGATGCCGTGGTCCTCGATAAATTCGGCAGGTGGCAGGAGGTATCCTGAAGGTCAATTCCAGGCGGATATACCCTTCCAAACTGGTAGTCAGGGGGCGAGGCCGCCAGCTGGTTACGTTTCCCGATGCCTCGCCGTAAGGCGTTCGCCTCTGACGAGCGAGTGGTATAACTAGACAACGGATTTTTTTTCGTTTCAAGTCTTCTGGGCTTGCCTCAAGGGATACAGAACGATCTAATATCGTTAAAACTTTCTAAGGTGACGAGTTCGCGCGTTGTAGTTGAAAGCTCTAGTTGACAAAGTTTACCGGCTCTTAAATTATCTCCTATCTGGTAGCCTCCTCGAAGAGGTGTTCACCCTGTCAGGGCCGCTGTGAGCTTCTGCCACGGCTGTAATCCTGCAAGCGGAGGCGGTTAAGATCAGATGATCGCGGATTCGGAGGAATACCTCGGGCGGAACTGGGCAGTTGGTGCATCACCCGGTTTAGTATGTGTTGATTGCCCAGCTGGCAAATAATCAGAGGGGTCTAGAGACATGCGTTTCTTATGACAGCGAAGGGTAGTTGTCTGCCTGACGTCTTCAACCCTTCAATTGATCCGTCGGCCACCTGATCTCTAAAGACCATGGCCGGCAAAGGTCGTCACGGTCGGCAAAATATTCAAACTGAATAACCGCTTACGTCAGATAGAGGCCGCGCAAGCGACCTTGAACCCCTGATCAGACCGGAAGATGGAGAAATCTGACCAAATCTGGTAGTAAGGGTGGGAGGTTGTCCCGCTGGTTTCGCATTCCAGTGCCTCGCGGTAAGGCGTCGGCTTCTTACGGGCATATTGCCGGAGCTAGACTGTGGACTATTATATCCCCGAGTCACTGTGTAATCACTTCACGGCTGAAAGAACACTCTATATCGTTATAACAGCCTGAGGTGTCGGGTTCGCCTGTTGTAGGTGACATCTCCAAAGTGGCAGCATTTACTCAAAATGACAAAATCGAAAATAACCCGAATTTGCAATCGTTTTTACTTTTCCGACCCACAAACCGTCGAATGGAGAAAGTATTGTGAAAGTATTTTGTCGAGATGAAGTCGTAAATATATGAAGTCGTAAATTAAGACGATTAAGATTATTTCCAAATTAAAGTCTGTCTGTGTGTATGTGTGTGTTCCTCCACGATAGCGCCTAGACGATTAATCTGATTGATTGGCGTGCAGGCATCATTTGATCATGGCAAGAAGCACGAGAAGAAATTGAAAAGGCTGTAGTTAAAATCGGTCCACCGGGGCTGACTAGTCATATTCTAATCTCAGTTATATTTTATTTATTTATTTTATTTTATTTATTTATTTATTTCCATAATTCAAGTTACCTACAATTTACAAAAAGAAAATCCTTATCCTAACACAAAAACATTTTATAATAAGTGTACATATTATACCTAGCTTAGAAAGGAAATTCGGACTTAGCTTAGAAAGGATATTGGACTTAGACACTTGAATTGTGGTTCCCAATATTGGTCACTGCTGTCTGTTCTGTTTACTGCTGTCAATCACAATTATACGCCTAACGAAATTTTATTTTGTTTCAGAATTTGAAGAACCAAATCATGACAACGAACGTATGGGTAGAACAGGTAAAATTATTTTTATATTAAATTTTATTAGACTTATAACAACGTGTATAAAGCTAGTCTACTATTCCTAGTAAGACTGGTTAGTAAACAAAAAAATGAGTCGTCAACTACAACGGGCGAACACGTCACCTCAGGAAATTTTAACGAACGGTGAACGGTTTCGTGCAGCTTGGGCCACAAGACCCATTTTGTTATCGGATCGGTTCAACTCACGATTCAGTTCCTATTCAGAAGCCTCCTCGAGTGGCAGGCACCCCGGGTAAGACTCCCGTGTCTCAGGTCTCAGAGCTGGTGGACCGGTTTCCCCCAGTGGGATTGCATCCCGGCGCCACTGGACGGTTTTCGCACCGGTCGGCGAAGCGAATCGGCTGTGCTTTCTAACTAATTTCTGAAGGGGTCTGGAGGATATATACTGTTTCCTAAGTTTTACACCGTTTCACCGCTTCGTAAGGGAGAGGACCGAGCAAGCGACCTCGAAATCGAAACCAATCGAGAGACCGGAGAAATCTGGTCACAATTGGTAGTTAGGGTGCGAGTGTTGCCCGCCAGGTAATCATTACTGGCTATCTCGCGGTAAGGCGTTGGTCTCTAACGGGTTGTGGCGTAGTTAGACGGTGGACTGTTTTGTCCCAAGTCTTCTACGCTCACTCCAGGGCGATAGAACGACTAATCGTTAAAACTTCCTGTGGTGACGGGCTCGCCCGCTGCTTAGGAAACAACCCAAGTTGTTTCCTAAGCAGCGGGGATGAATGTTGACCTGTTGTCATGCCACTCTTGAAATGACATTGGGCCACTCGATCCCGTGTGGCACTACGAGCAAAGAACGCCCAGGTCCGCGATAAGTTCAAACTGAATTACCGCTGTAATATAACAGATAGAGGTCGCGTAAGCGACTTTGGACCCGTAACCAGTCGGGAGAATGGAGGTATCCTGAAAGTTAATTCCAGGTGGAGATATCCTGCCAAAACTGGTAGTAAGGGGGTAAGGCTGCCCGCTGTGTACCTTTCCCGGTGCCTCGCCATAAGGCGTTGGTCTCTAACGGGTTGCTGGTGAGCTAGACAGTAGATTGTCTTGTCCCCAAGTCTTCTACGCTCATCCCACGGCTGAACGAACGATCTATGTCGTTATACCAGCATGGGGTGATGGGTTCGGCCGTTGTAGTCGACACCGCCTTACTGGTTAGTAAACAAGTCATTTATCTTAATAAAGTATAAGGCAAAAAAATTGGCCCAATTCAGAGGGACTCTATGGTCTTCCATAATACGGCACACTGAGATTGATTCGTCTTGCGTGGCTTGTCTCTCCGGTACGTCTCGTGTTAATTCGACGTCCTGTGCAAACAAAAGAACTTCAGGTTTCTACGAAGAGAGACCCCTTGCCTGTTAATCGAGCAATTGACTGGCCTGGCCGCTGTAAATTGCGGTTCTGTCTGCGCGCGTTTACGCAACTTCGATCCGTGGTCGCCTTCAATTCCCGCACCCTGCGCCGCACTTCTCTTTTTACGCCAAACCGCGTCCACCCATAATTTTAGCCGTAGCTCAGTTTCACAGACAAGGAGATCTCACATTACACAGGGTGAGTTTTTAATGAGTGAGATCCTTAAAGTGGGTTAATCGGTACGACCAAAACAAAAAAACTTTTGATTTAAAAAATTTTTTAAAAAATTTTGCTAAATTTGAGGAACTTGACTAATAAATAAAGGTTTGTCAAGCTTTGAGCAAGCTGCGTCATCTACCAATAGGTAAAATATCGCGAATAAATAATATTTGCGTTATTTTACATACAGCTAGATGGCGCAACGATCTCAACTCTTTTTAGACGCTTTTTCAAAAATACACAAATATAAGTATTTCTCGATGGTAATATTTAAAAAATCAACAAAAAAAAATAAATAAAAATAAAATATTGCATTCTGAAAATATTTACACTTCTATTTTTCTGTGATACAAAAATACATTAATAATATCAAAAACAAATGTTCAGCAGTATTACTACTGGTCTTACTACAGGCTTAAATTAGGCCAGTATTACTACAAGCTTAAATTATAGAAACGTATAACAAATTTACTTATGACCACTAAGTTTCTTATTTTTTACATAGAAGTGAGGGCATATAAAGCCAAAGTTAATGAATATATTCAAGCTGTCGTAGTTATTTAATATAATGATTAAGAAAAACGTACCTTACAGAAAATATTCTTTCCGTGACGACAAAAAGTGTAACTTTAAAGAAAAATTGAGAATTTCACTATTTTACGCGGTAAGTCTCAATTCATGTGATTATGATGGTTAAAATAATTAGTGATTAAATATACGTTCAACATGACATAAATCAATAATATTAGAAACTATCAAATAAATGTTGTTTAGTAGAATAATATTTTTTAAATGTGAAAATTAATGCCAAAATTCATAGTGTCCCTAATGATATGGCCACCCACTTTACGTGTCACATAACAAAGACACTTCGTCGTCGGAAATTCATCAGCTAATTACAATTGCACTCAATCACATATGTAATTGTATGATTGAGTGGACACGACAAACAAATGCAAGCAATTCCCTTTGATAATGAACAGCCGAGTTTGGAATATATTCCGCGTAGGTGACATATGTAGCTGAGGATTCATCCCGCCCCGAGCCGGAAGGGCGGAGCCCTGTTAGGGCGGGGGATAAAAGTGGGGGTAATGGGGAAGGGAGGGAGGGGAAGGTCGCGTTCACGCCACTGAAGCAATTATAGCACGTCTGAATGGCGTACGCTTACGCAGCGCCACAGATAAAGTAATCTAACAGTTGCGTGTGTTCCCAAAATAACACTGTGGCGTTTATATTACTAAAGACTCTCAGGTTTCAATCACTTTTATTGTTCTGATTTTAAGGCGATTGATGCGTTTTTTGGTTACCGTTAAAATTAATCAAAATCCTTAAAATTTCCGTTTTCCTGCTCAACTTGGTTTCTATAGGTTGAATAAAATTTAATTTTGTTTTAATTTAATTGAATTTTATTTGTAATTCACAACAATTAACAGTAAAATGGACGTCATGTAAAGTCTAAATCTCATAGACTAAAAATCCAGTTGAAAAAAACTGATAACATGATATGCAAAAACTTATCGTTGATATACAACACGTGGTGTGTCCCACAGGTCATAAAATATTTTTTTGCCGCACCCCTACTGGTCGCGGCGTGTTCGAACCAGTTGTGCAAGGTTGGAGGGGGGGGGGGGGGTTATCTTCAAAACTCATTAACGGTCAGTTTGTTGCGCGATTCAGAAAAATCAGGTAGCTGATTTAGTGTACCCTTGCTTTGGGACGACATCACGACGAGCGATGGCGGATACTTTCGACCAACGTTGCGCGATCAAATTTTGCACAAAGCTCGACAACAAAGCTACCGAAACTCACGGATTGCTCGAGGAAGCTTACAGGGAGTCTGCTCTATCATATGTGCAAGTTTCGTTATGGTGAAGAATTTCAAGGAGGGCCAGGAAGACGTGGACCATGACCTCCGCTCTGGACAGCCAACATCAAGCCAAACCGATGAAATTATAACTAGTGTGCGTGATTTGTTAAATTGTCACCGTCGAATAAATGTTGGTTCAGCTGACACTCTGAAAGCGTATGGTAGCGATTGGTTTCTTGCAGCTTGGACCATAATATCCATTTTGTTCTCGGATCGGCTCAACACGATTCGGCTTCTATTCAGAAGCCTCCTCGTGCGGAAGGCTACTCCGGGCAAGAATCTCGCGTCTCAGGCCTCACAGCTGGTAGACCGGTTTCCCCTGGCAGGATCGCATCCCGGCGCTGCTAGACGGTTTGCGCACTGTTTGACGACGCCAAACGGTTGTGCACTCTGACTAATTGCTGAAGAAGTCTGGAGACTATGGAAATATACTCTCTCTTAACCCCTAGAGCCCCGATTGGCGATATCGGCCAAAACACGATTCAGCGTGATGGCCCCGTTTTAATTTTATTTTAATTGTATTTGTTTAATTTTATTATGTTTTATTATGTTAATATGTTTCATTTTAATTATTGGTTCAGTGGTTTGGCAGTAATTAATGTTTTGGTGAGACAGTGTCATAATTCAATTTTTTTACTAATTTTTACTAAAAATTTTTGGGACATCAAGTTGTCAATCGGCTGAGGGGCCGAGGCCTGAAGGGTTAAGCAGCGGGGCTGGATGTTGACCTGATGTCATGCCACTCTTGAAATGACCTTGATCCACCCGACCCCGTTTGGCACTACAAGCAAAGCACGCCCAGGTTAGCGATAAATTCAAATTGGATTACCGCTGTAATACAACAAGAGGCCGCGTAAGCGACTTCGGACCTGTAACCAGTCGGGAGGACGGAAGTATCCTGAAGGTTAACTCACGACGAAGATATCCTTCCATAACTGGTAGTCAGTGAGCGAGGCTCCGCTGGGTACCTTTACCGATGCCTCGCTATAAGGCGTTGGCCTCTGATGGCATGTTGGCTTAGCTAGACGGTAGATTTTGTATGTCTCTAAGTCATCTACACTCACCTCACGGGAGATAGAATGATCACTATCATTAAAACTTTCTGAGGTAACGGGTTCGCCCGTTGTAATTGACAGTCCTAGTTGGTTTTATATATTTGTTAGTAACCAGTTTACAATACGGAAAGTGCCCCTCATTTAAAACGTTTTAGTGATTCAGTACTATTGATGCTCCGATTTCCACGATACATATTTTTGACATATCTGTATATTTTGTATTTGTTTGTTGTTAATCAGTGATTGTTAATCACTTGTATCTCTTGGTCATAGCGACTTTAATATAGAGTAATTTAAAAATATATTGGTGTTGTGATTCTTTTTTATCACAATTCATCATGTGGTGATATTCATCTGAGTCCTGCCTGAGAAATACTTGAAAAATATTTTTTTCCCGACGGAGATATCCTTCTAAAACCGGTATTTACTGGGCGAGTTCTACGTTCATCCCACGGCTGAAAAGACGTACACATATCATTATACCAGCCTGGGGTGACGCGTCCGCCCGTTGTAGTCGACACCGCCCTACTGACACTCCGAAATTGAAAATTCCGAAATTGAGGACACCCGATTGAGGAAAAGGGTCATGCGTGCACAAGAAAATATAACCGCTACCCGAATGCTGCATAACGACAATGCGCGCCCAACCACACGTCTCTGCGCGTCCGTGAGTTCCTCGCAAAGCACAATGTGGCAACGCTACCGCAACCACCTTACGATCTCGATATAGCTTCGGCCGACTTCTTGCTGTTCTCGAAGATCAAGACCAGACTTAAAGGATGCCGTTTGGACATCATTGACCCTATTCAAGCGGCTGAGACAACAGCTATCAAGGAGGTTCCCATCGAGGTCTTCAAGAGGGAGTACCGGGTATGGGAAAGTCGGTGGGAAAAATGTGTAAATGCTCATGGAGGGTACTTTAAAGAATATTCACAATTTTTTCGGTCCTGTCAATAAATCTTGTGTATCTGCCATAACTGACAGATCGTCTAAAAACTACCGAAACTCAAACTGAAAGTTAACATTCAAAAACGTTACACATCTGGTGTATAAAAGCGCCCTCTTCGCTAATTTTGTGCTTACGCATTGCGTCACACGCGGCTAGGGAAGGGAGGCATATTTAGGCCCGCCAGGGCCATGCTAATATAGCAGAATTCTGACGTCGACGTCGCCACATTTGTACATTTGAAGCAAATGATTTATGTCGTATTGTTATTGGAGCAGCAGGAGATTGCGGGCGGTGCCGGAGTGTGTAGGCAGGTGGCCCTGATGGATTTATGAAATGATTTAAAAACCAAATTTTTGTAACCGAAATTTACGATAATTTAAATGAACGATTATTTAAAAAAAATCTAAGTTAAATATATTAAAATTAACCCATAAAAAGCTAGCCATGGCGGTAAAACTTACAACCGCATAATTTTAACCCTCGAAAACATGTTTGTAGGGGGTGTTAAGGCACGCATACTAATGTATAAAGGTGGTGTATTTAATGTAGGCGACTTTATTAGAATATAATTGCATAATTGCATAAATACGGAGGTCGGCCGCCCACGAGTTGTCGCAAAGTTAAAATCACCGATTGGTGGTATTAGCATTCCAGCAGTTAAAGTGCAATATTTTTTGTATTTTGACAGAATTATAACTTTCAAAAAAAAAATACGTCGTGGAGAACCTGGGAATGAAAAATTAGTTCTGGAAAATGTCGGTCTGTGTGCTTGTACCGACTAAATCTAAAAAACGAAACTACTAGTATTGAAAAACTTTGTACAAAAACATTTCAACCTAAGCCGAGATATAAAAATCTGCTGAGGGATATACGCATTTTTTTTTCAAAATATCTTTAAAGAAAAATTTATAATGTTGCCCACGGCTCTTGCTTTAATCACTTTTCGACATATTCATCGGTTTTTTAATTTAAAATTTTAGAATCTGAAAAGTAATACTTCTATTATAACTCCTTATTATTAATGGTAAAATGGAAAACTCTCATGATAATAAATCAAAAATATTGTCATGAATTACTTGAATTATATTTTATGGTGATTGCCTATGTTTCAACACTCTCTATTGATAATTTTCCATGTAGCCTGTATCTGATTTCTAGAGTTTACTATTTCTTCTATAATACTAATCCGTTTTGCTGTTACAACAGCTTGGTCATAAATGTTTTTATATTTTAAGTAGTATTTTTTTTTACTTCGCTACTATTGTCCCTATTGAAGATATCACGTAAGAGATGAAGTCTAGTCAGTGATATTTTCAGCCCTGGAGTGATCCGAGACCGTTTTTTGCGTTGGTCTGCTCGATTTAACTTTTTCGGCAAGCTTCGAGACTATGGTTAAAAAATCGTAAAAAGTCCGAGAAAGCGTCGTCAGGATTGAGCAAATTAAGGTCAAGGTTGTTGCAGAAATTAGCAATGTCGTTGCAAAAATTAGAGCCTTTACTGTCTGTGGAGAAGCATCACCGACGAGTGTTTGCATCACCGACGAAGCGTCACCGTCAGCATTACTCAGATATGCTTCTAGTGTTGACCTATCAGCGCCAACGATCAGCGTGAGAAGAAAACCATCATAACGTAAACCTTCTCAGCAATATCGACAAGACATACTGGAAAGAGTTTTATTTTTATCTATTTTATAGGTATTTTAGTTTCCTTTATGCGCGTGAATCATCAAATAAAATACTAAATACTCTAATAATACTCTGTATGATATCAAAGTAGCTTTATTTGACATTTTGTTAACCATACAAAATTTGGCTCCGAAAGTCCACGTGTAGCGTAGCTCGGCTGAAGCCGATCCATCGACACGCGATAACACCTGAAAACAAATTACTTCCACTCAGAAGCGTCCCGAGTAATTTATTTCCAGTCGTAGTGAGAGGCACTGATTAAGGTCCTGAGTGTATTTCTTTACGTAGTCCCGATTCAATCTATGCCTATTCAATGTAGCACAGTGTAATCACCCTACCTTTTTACGGCCTTTTCTACGGCTTTACGATATGCAATTTAATATTTTGCCAAGACGGGCGAACCCTTTTGCTTAACGGAAAGAGATCTTAGTAAGCTATGAAGATTCAAGGTATCCAATCAAAGAGTAACTATGTTGAATAAGGAAATATAAACATTTAGCCCTTTTCATTTTCGATCTTGGAATTCGGTTATTAAAGCAATACTATTTTTAGCGATTTATCTAAACGGATTCATAGCTGCACAAGTCAATTGTTAGAAGTCGAATGGAAATGAATGCAGCTACTTGGAATCCGCTTAAAGACAGCTATACTTACCCTCATGCTGGAAAAGACACTAAAGCGTTTTCTGAGATTTTTGTACTTCAAGCAGTATGGATATTATCCATTTTTGTATCCGACTGCATTTTTTTACTTACAAGGCTGGTGCTTTATTGTAAAACCCGCCTTTTTGCCTACTGGAAACATCTTCTAAGTGGGCATTCATAGCATCACGCAGTTAAACACTCAGGCGGTCACCCATCCAAGTGTTGACCGCGCCCAACGCTGCTTAGCTTCGGTAACAACGATGAGAACCAGTATCAATGTGACTACGGTCGCTTCTTTATCACAGGCATGGTTGACTATAATTATATCTGTCTGAGAAGAGAAATACTGACCATGTCCTATGTTTATAATCTAATTCGTGGTACAACTGATAACCCTAGCTCACTAGCCAAGGCAGATATTTTCGTACCTTGTAATTATCTTTGTGTTCGATCAAACCATATATTCACGGAGCCGTTCTCGTGCACTAACCTTAAGAGTCGAGCGAGCGCGTCTGAACACGACCGAATGCTATAGCTAGGTTACTGTTCGCGCGCTCTAGCGTCATTTACAATAAACGAATGAGCAATTATTTTGTTTTATAGAGCATTCTATGTAATTACCGCCGAACGGCGGTAAGAATGCTATTAAGCTTCCCCCACTCTGATTAAAATCACGTGATTTTGGCAGAGTGGGGGTAGAATGCGCATTCGCTCGCTTGGTGTAAATTACTGTAAATGCACAATTATGCTTGACGCGGTTCTCACATGTTCGGCATCACGTTGTTAACTGATCACTCTTATTAAGTCGCTTGTCTTGGTTCAGTATGTAAAATAACAAAGGAAAAAATAGTAGATTTGCTGAAAAGGGTGATACTTATTGACCGTCAACATTGCTTTGGATAATGGAAAACATATATGCAGTCGATGAGGAGAATATCGAAATGGATTAACAGCTATTTTAAATAGGTTTTCAATAAAGCGTATTTTCAGACGAGTCTCGTTAATAATCTACAGGGTGAGTTTTAATTAACCGGCATCCTCCAAGGAGGTAAATCAGTACAACAAACTAAGCAAATATCGATAAAAAAAATGGAAAAATAAAAAAAAATATTGAAAATAAAAATTATGTATATTTTGTTTCCTTTTTTAATTTTATTTAAAAAATTAAATAACTTGACTGTTAAATAAAAGTTCGACAAGCGTTTGAGCGCGCTGCGCCATCTATCGGTAGCTACCTAAATCAACTTATTTCTCAAAAAATACAATTTCCAAAGTAAAAAAAAAAAAAAAATTTTTTTTTGTTTACCCACATTATTTTATCAAAAGTTGCTTACTTGCTCGTACTCATTTAACCCCCTTAAAATATGCCGGTCATTTAAACCTCACCCGTTATATAATCCCTACCAGATATCCAGAAAATAAAATAGGCTTTACTATTCAAGGGCATTTATACTGCACACACTACCATTGGAAGTAGTATATAATCAAAATAATGAGAATCCTAATTCCCTCACCGAGTACCTAATCTATTTTAATGTAGTAATCTGCGACGTAATTGTCCCATCCTTCTCAATCCTTTAATGACCTAATAATTCCTACCTGCAAAGCAACATCCCCCATCCAATCGTTTAATTGCCATAATGTATTCTACGCAATTAAACAAACGACCATTTAAATTTATTTTCTTTGATCTATCTCTGCGCACGTCTTCAGTAATGTAATAAGACGTGAGTGAATAAACGAACAAATGGATAAAGCGAAATGCCTCACGAACAGACTTTGAAACATAGAATATGTACACGTACACATACATACATGAAACAAAATACCAATAAGTGAAGCGTATATATTCGCGAGTAAATGCCTCTTTTTTACAGGGTTTTTAATTAGTGACGTCCTTGTTGTGGGTGAATCATTACGACGAAGTAAGCAACTTTTGATATTTTTTATTGGAAAACTTTTTAAGCTATTGCATAGCTTTTATCGCGGGCCTAGGCCAGCACGGCGACCGAATGAAGAAATTTCTTAACGAAAATTAATGATTTTAAACTGATAATTACGTCTAAACGAGTACTGCTTACGATTCGAAAAAAATATATGTTAACCCCTTGAGTATGATACGACCAAATCTGGTTCTGAAACAATTATCCGTTGAGTATGATACGACCAGATCTGGTTCCGCGTTTTTTTCACTTCTTTGACGTTCTCATATTTATTCATAATTATCTAATTGTTTTACAAAATGATATTTCAATATTCTATATTCGAAATTTCAATGCAATCATTGTGCAGTTGTTCTTTTTATGATTGGTGTAGTAGTTTCGTAGTTATAGTACTTTAAGTCGATGTCGCCGAAAATCCTGCAAAAGAGACAGATGCATCCATGAAAATACCCATTTACTCCAAGGGTTAAACAAGAATATTTTCCTAATATTCTTAGCTTTGAATATTTTAGATTTTGTTTATATTACATAGTGTAATTAATTTGTGAAATTAGGTCTAACCGAACACAAAAACGACTACTACGCAAATACTATCTGGCGTATCATTATGAAACCTGCACCATTTTAAAGATAATTTAATAATCTATCTTTTTATCTACGATTTTTTTCGAATAATCCGGTTTTTTTGCCTAATCGAAAAAAAAATCGTGCGCGGCGCTCTATCGGAAGACGTTTAAATTATTCCGAATCATTTGCTTTCGCAGCCGCAAATGATTCGAAATAAATTCAACGTTTTCCGATAGAGCGCAGTTATCTGATATCAGAAAAAAATAAAATAAATAAATAATTATAATTGCATAAGTTGTTAAAAATGCTATGCAATAGCTTTACCGCGGCAGTCCCCGAGTGCCACACGTATTTTTTTATTTTTAAATTTGTTTTTTTGTCAAATTTGTAAACTATATCTATTGAAGAAATATTTGAGAAGCGTTGAGCGCGTTGCGCCACATAGCGATAGGTAAAATATCGCTAATTAACGTTCATAGCTTTTTATATTATTAAAAATAAACAAAAATTTTAAACCTTTCTTTTTTTTCAAATTTTTATATTAAAAGTCGTTTACTTCGCTGTACTGATTTAACCACTATAAGGATGTCACTAATTAAAAACTCACCTTGTACAAAGAAATTATTTTATTATTTTTTGAGTTTTATTCGCATATACATACATATAAGAGTTAACTCGTTTGTAATTAACCGATACAATATTAAATACAATTTAACTAGTTACAGGAACTCGGTTCAAAATGCACTAAATTCCGAGGTATATTTATTGCGATCGCATGAGAAGTACTGACCTAGCCACAAAATATTATAATCCGAAGGGTACAATTCAAATTTATTTATTAAATCACACATAGAGCTACACATATTTTAGTTACAAAGCCATCCTAAGTAGGCCTCGCCTGTACTAAAGGTAGGCTTAATGTAAAAGAATGTGGTTTAAGTAACTAGCGGTATTTTTTCCTTGTTTACATATTGGGCCCGATTACGTTTCTTCGTGAACTAAAACAGGAACTTAGTTCAACCGCACGAGACAGATCAATACGTTAGAACGGAATATGAAATGAACTGTCGTCGATCTTCCCGCACCAAAACTACCCGTCGAACTTATAGACGTCCGAATAAGTTTGAACACATTTCGTGCGGTTTTCGATTGAGCTGATTTACCTTCGGTGGGTAATTTTGATGCGGAAAAGTGACAACCGTTCATTTCACATTCCGCTCTGACGTACTGCTGTCTCATTCACATGAACTATTTTCCGATTTTTGTTCAAAAGAAACGCAATCAAGCCCAGTATATAAAATAATACGTGTGGCACTCGGGGACTGCCGCGGTAAAGCTATTGCATAGCATTTTTAACAACTTGCGGCTGCGGAAGCAAATGATTGGGAATAATTTAAACGTCTTCCGATAGAGCGCCGCGCACGAATTTTTTATTCGATAAAGCAAAAAAAACGGATTATTCGAAAAAAAACGTAGATAAAAAGATAGATAACTAAATTATCTTCAAAATGGTGCAGGTTTCATAATAATACGCCAGATAGTATTTGCGTAGTAGTCGTTTTTGTGTTCGGTTAGACCTAATTTCACAAATTAATTACACTATGTAATATAAACAAAATCTAAAATATTCAAAGCTAAGAATATTAGGAAAATGTTCTTGTTTAACATATATTTTTTTCGAATCGTAAGCAGTACTCGTTTAGACGTAATTATCAGTTTAAAATCATTAATTTTCGTTAAGAAATTTCTTCATTCGGTCGCCGCGCTGGCCTAGGCCCGCGATAAAAGCTATGCAATAGCTTAATAAATAAATATAATATAATAAATTTACGAAGATAGCTATGTATGCATATAATAGTACAGGATAATATGCTATTTAAGTATATACATAGATATACACATACATACTTACATATATACTTTATAGATAAATATTAAATGATAATATAGATTTCAAAATTGATATCATTAATATGTCCGTTTCAGGTACCTCGTTTTAGATTTTATTGTTTAATAATATTATTATGAATTTAATGTTTAATATGTAGATTACAATGTTTAACGTAACATACCTGACCATATACATACATTGTTTTTTTTTCTATTTTGTTTTGATGCTTTCTATTGTGTGATTATTTTTTGTATAGAGTGCCTAAGATGACTATTAATATTCTCTTAATAATTATTTATTTAATATGTATACTCATGTACATGAATTCAGCTCTATTTTTTTTATTTTATTTGTCTGTCGTATAAAGCCGACTTTAGTCAACGCTATTGTCAAATTAATATTTCTGCTTTAATAGTTTTATATCTACATATTATATTAATATATTACTAGCAACTGAAGAATTCTAATATGCGATAATTAGCTTTAATTGATATTTCATGCTTTTATTGTATATTCTGAATGAATAAATTGAATACTGAATACTGAATACTGAATGAAATGTAATTATCTCTCACGGAAGGACTTAAATAATCAAGGTTTTTCAAATTACGTGTTGGATATTGATAAGCTGATTATTTGCGATTATTTTAATATTAACTCTTTCTTCATAATCATAAATTTCAAAAAGATGCTTTTGAAATAGGCTAGTTTTTAATGTTTTATGTGAGATTGATAAAGAGGCGATTTTGTTATTTTCCTCGGCCTCGATTGGCAGCGAAAAGGTTGTTTTAATAGATTATCACTGTCAGTGCGCTCGTGCGCTACTACCCGAAAGCGCCGACATCTGTCATTCTCACGTCACGTCATTCGTGAGTGGCGAATGTCACGTGATGTTCGACAAAAAACGTAATATTAAGTCAAAATGCCGAATAGTTTCAAGGAGAATCTGTTTCTATTTTAATAATAGAAACAGAAATACGTTTATTTTCCGAATTACATGGTTTAACATTTATGGTGATGATGCATGACCTTACCCCTCTCACAATTCCCTGTTATATTAACAGATATGGTAAATTTTTGCTTATTGCTAAATTTATTATACCTAATTAATTGATATTATTATTCTACTGGCTCACCTTCACTTCACCAGAGTTCACAGCTCTACTCTCTTGTAAACATTGACAGTTTTTTGTCCGTAAAAAAGTATTAAAGAAACCATGAAGCATTCATGATCTTCGAAAATACCAAGCCGGAATCGCTGATAATAAGCTAGTATCAGCACTTTTAAATTGTCCAATTGTTGGCAGGACTCCAGGCAAGTACCCTGTATTGCGAAAAAAAGTCGACTCGAAATTAGTGTCAACCGGCTAGCGCTACAAAACTGTCAAAAAGGGCAGGGTTGTCAGTGTGAAAATTTTCCCCATATTGGGGAAAATTTTTCAGAAAAAAAATTTAATACATAATATAAATATTAGCACAATACAATAAGTATAGTACATTAAAATCAGATTTACTAGCAGAACAGTCTTGGTGCGCGCTCAGTGTTTCGGACGTTCGATAAGCACTTATAGTTAATATATCTTTAACTGCGATGGTAAAAATTTAAAATGGTGAAGTGTAAAAAGTGAAAATTATTCTTATCACTCACAAAGGACGAAGTGATTAGATGCAAAGGCCCATGCGAAGCCGTTTTTCATAAGAAATGTGTTAAAAAATTGTACCAATTCCAACGTAATGAAAAGTGTGAAATTTGTAGCAAGAACGAGGGCAGTCCAAAAACAGAGATTCCTGAGATCAATTTGGACGTGAACAACTCTACTGCGGAATCACTATTATCTGAAGTGACTAATAAGCTAGAAATAATCTACACAATGCAAAAGAAAATTGAAGAGCTGACGGACACCGTCGATTTCTATGCAGAGCAGTACCAAAACATGCTAAGCTTTAAGGAAAGCGCAGAGAAAAAATTGGCTTCTCTGGAAAACAAAAACACCTATTTGCAAAAGATTAACGGATCACTGGAAGAAAGGCTCACATAGCTGGAGTAGAAGGAAGTTGAAAAGAACATTGAAATAATTGGCATAGAAGAGAAAGACAACGAAAACACATGTGTCATTGTAGAAAAGTTAGCTGAAAAATTTCATTTAGATAAGAACAACATCGCTGAAATTAAGCGGGTGGGGCGAGAGAAGTCTGGTGAAAATCGACCACGACCACGTCCGATCATTGTTACCTTGCGCTCAAAACCTGCTCGCGATGAGTGGATCAAACAGAAGAAAGTGTTTCTTACTAACAACGACATATTTACGAATAATAACAATACGCGAATCTATATCAATGAATGCCTTACTAAGCAGATGAAACAGGTTTTCTGAAATGCAAAAAAACTGCTCAAGGATAAATATGCATATATTTGGGTACAAAATCTCAAAGTTTTGATAAAGAAGGATGAGAACGCAAAAATTCGCAACATTCGATCTGATGCCGATATCGAAAAATTACTGCTGTGCAATGAAAATGGCCAGAGAGCAGTCGCAGTAACAACTAAACAAGGCACTACTGACTAAAGTCGTGCATGTTCACACCGGATGATTCTTTTTATTTAAAATTCGACAGCATACTGTCCAACATCAATGAAGATACTGATTTCAACACTTTCACAAAAATAGATAAATGGAGTAACCATCTAAAAAAGTACAGAAATAATTTAAAAATAGTTCACTTCAATATAAACTCACTGCGCAAGCATTTTAATGAGCTATTGGCATTGTTGAAACAAAGCGAAAACCACCTAGATATTATTATATTGAGTGAAATAAATATTTATGAAGAAGAATTACCATTGTATCGAATAGAGGGATACGCCATGTATGGATTTACAAGAAAACACCGGAAAGGAGGAGGTTTATTATTATACGCCAGAAATAATTTACACATAGATACAATAAAGATACAAGGACATTCAACTGAAATTTTATACGCTAAGCTTAAGATAGATGATTTTACGACCCATATCGTAGCTTGCTACAGGCCGCCGAATATAAATAGAAGGCGCTGCATACAAGAAATCAATGAAATAATTAATCGAATACCAGACCGGCAGGATTTAATAATCATAGGAGATCTGAATTTGAACTTATTAGACTCAACAGATAAAACTGTCGAGAAATATAAAAACGACCTGTGTGAGCGCGGCTTGCGGAGCGTTATCAATGACTTTACGCGTGAAGCTATTGTGAAGGGGAGGCTAGTCCAATCGTGCATTGATCACATCTGGGTGCGTAGTCGATGTCCAGTCGCTGCACACATCCTCACATGTACGCTGTCAGATCACTATCTGATAGGAGTGACTATACATTGCGGATCCGATACGCGGTGCGGTGATGTGCAACAACATAAGCAAGTGTGCGTTCTTAGTGATAAAATAGTACGTCAAGAGCTGAAAAAAGTGGACTGGTCTGATCTATTAAATATTAACTGTCCTATGCTATTGTACGAGCAACTGTGTTGTCTTTTTGGAGCTATCTATGAGAAATCAAAAATCTCTGTTAATTGTAAAAAAAAAAGAAAAACACAGCCGTGGGTGGATAATCAGTTATTTAAAATGATAGAAGGCAGGGATGACCTCTTTAGGAAATGGAAAGCTAGTCCTGGAAATATGACATATAGACTTGAGTATACGAGGTACAGAAATAGATTAAATAAACTTTTACTTAAAGCTAAAAATAAACATCGTCAAGAAGAACTAAAAAATGGTGAGGGGGATCTGAGAAAGGTTTGGAGTGTTGTAAATAGCTGGTTAGGCAATTGCAAAGCTGATATAGACGAGGTCGTGATGAGACATCTTGGAAAAACTGCCACTATTAATAACATATGTACAATTTTTTCAAATCATTGTAAGGTGGTGTTATTGGTGGTTGTTGAGCTGAGGTGGAGGTGGTTGTTGAGCTGATGTCAGCTACCCTGAAACGTTCCGTTGACCACCGGGTGGTCCCGTGTAATATTGAAGGGGAAAGAGCGCCACGATCCGCCATAAATTCGAACTGAATTTCAGCTAACATCAGGTAGAGATTGCGCAAGCGACGTCGAATCCGTGACCCGGCTGTAGGACGGAGAAATCCAGCCAAACCTGGTAGTGGGGTCGTGAGGCCGGCCCCTTGTTTTCACTTCTCGGTGAGTCGCGGTAAGGAGTTGGACTGTCTCGGGCTCGTTGATGGAGTTAGAGAGTGGACTGTCTTTGTCCGCCTAGTCTTGATATTTACTCTGATGTCGTTAAAGCTCCCTAGAGTGACTGATTCACCCAATATGTTGAGAGCCCCAGGTGTAGTTTTTTTAATATTTAGTCCCTTTCTAATTTTATTTTAGGTTAAAATCATTTGATAATAAAAATCATCGCTGGTGACTGCGAATTTCTAGGAAAAAGTCATCGTAAATAGGTTGCTGACGATGTACTTGAACGCAGCAATTTGAATTCTACATTCCTGCAAACAATCATATCCCTTAAATGATCAGTTGAGATATTTCAATCGTTCTTCGTCACAGCAGCAGCTGTAATAGACTGGCAAAGATTATTCCAAACCGATCATGAAGGAGGGTTTTTTCATGAGTGAAATACCAGGGGCCAAAGAAGAAGAATAGTAAAAGGGCGGTGTCTACTACAGCGGGCGAACTCGTCACCCCAGGCTGGTATAACGATATTTGATCGTTCTTTCAGCCGTGGTATGAACGTAGAAGACTTAGAGACAAGACAATCATACCGTCTAGCTCCGCTAACAAGCCCATTACATTGTCATGATTCCCGACTAGTAGAAAAACGACATACACGAAGTTCTTGGAGAAGCTCTGTAAAGACTGCGTAAAGCCCTTTTCTAAAGGATAAGAATCCTGATGGAATTTGCTGCCATTCCCCAGAACATTAGGCGTACACATTTATCACGGTACACATTTAACAAAATCCGCGCACGGCGGAGGCGGATTCTCTCTATTTAGTATTAACTAACTTAATGCCGACAGGTAACTTCGTTTTCACGCACCTTGTAATTTGGCGACATTAACATATTCTGAAATATGTAATATTTACACAGGGTAAAAGGGGGATATTACCGTCGAGGGTGGGAAATAATGGCCTCGTAATTTCGAAATAATTTGTAGAGAGGAGCGGCGACGAAGCCACGGAAGCTGGGATTAAAACTCCCACAGATAAAATAACGACAGTTGCGGGTGAAACCCCCCGAATTTTAAGTGGAAATGTATGCTGTCGATATATCGCACTCTTTCTTCAAAACCAACAAAACTCCAAAAAATAAATTTCCCCTTCGGCTACGTAACGACCAAATTTGGTTGCACATCAGAACACCGTTGACTACGTAACGACCAATATTGGCGGCTTGCTCCCGGAGCGCACAGTAATTTATTTTCTATTTCGAACCCATCCTATAATCCACACCAAATATCTCATTATTACCATAGATACATAGACGGCCACTAAAATAATTTCGCGCGTCATTTCGCGGATATTTCTGGTAAAATTACATTGTCAAACATCATCTTTTTTTTTTCGAGAAATCATTTTTTCGAGAATCATCAACAGTACAGCTTCCAGACTCCCCCGACTGTTAGTCAGAGTGCACAATCAATTGGCTTGCGCCGCACGGTGCGCAGACCGTCCAGGAGCGCCAGAGGTTTGATTCCCAGGGGAAACTGACCAGGGCCAGAGCCCTACCCAGGTTCGCACTTCGTGCGTGGAGGCCGTCGGATTCAGTATTCAGTATTCAGTATTCAGTTTATTTATTCAAAATATACAATAACAGCATGAATTAGGAATTAAAGCTAATTATCGCATATTAGAATTCGTCAGTTTATATGTAGATATAAAACTATTTAAGCATAAATATTAATTCAACAATAGCATTGACTAAAGTCGGCTTTACACGACAGACAAATATTTAAAAAAAAAAAAAATAATAGAGCTGAATCCATGTACATGAGTATACATATAAAATAGATTATTATTATAAGAATATTAATAGTCATCAAGCACTTTATACAAAAAATAATCACTTAATTGGAAGTATCGAAACAAAATTGGAAAAAAACAACGTATGTATATGATCAGGTATGTTACATTACACATTGTAATCTACATATTAAATATTAAATTCATAATATTATAATTAAATAATAAAAACTAAAATGAGGTACCTGAAAGTTACATATTAATGTTATTCCCATTTCAAAGAATTGGCATGCTCAAAAAAATCACCCAGCTTATACAAAGCATGTGTGGATTGCAGCTTTTGTTTTATAAATCTTTTAAACGCCTTTGTTTCCATCTTCCTTGTGGAGAGTGGTAGCTGGTTAAAGAGCTTATAGCTCAAATATCCAAAGGACTTTTGTGTCTGCGTAAGGCGTACTTTAGGCAGGATAACGTCATCACGTCTGCGTGTATTGTGGGAGTGCATATTCCCGTTTACCTCTTGTTCGTTAATATTTGATTTAGCATATAGTAGACATTGTAAAATATATTCAGACGTAAAAGTCAGTATTTTGTACTTAAGAAAATATGGTTCGCAGTGCGTGTCACGGGATACTCCTGCAATTGCTCTCAATGCACTTTTCTGTAAAATGAAAACCCTAGAACTGTCTGTGGCATTCCCCCATATCAGTATACCATAAGTCATTTTAGAATGGAAACAGGCATGATACGCAGTTATTGCAGCGATTTCACCAGCTAAGAATTTAATCTTTTTTATTGCATATATTGCCGAAGAAAGCGCACTACATAGTTCATTAATATGGATGTTCCAGCTAAGATGATGATCGATCATGATACCTAGGAACTTTGTCGATTTGCTTAATTCTAGAGTACTGTTGTTTAGAGTTATATTGAATGGTATAGCAGACGATTTATATTTTGAGGAGAAGTGCATAGTTACGGTTTTTTTGCATTAAGCAAGAGATTATTCTCTGTGAACCATGAACTTGCTAGGTTTAACGCATGATTGGCATTGGTCATTAGGTCGTTAAGATTGTTATCGTGAAACAGGAAACTTGTATCATCCGCATAGAGCAAGGTTTTGGTGTAGGCGGGCAAGCAATTGCCTATATCATTAATGAAAAATAAAAATAATAATGGACCAAGAATCGATCCCTGGGGAACTCCGCAGGTTATCGGTTGAGGTGTAGATCTAAATCCATCTATTTCTACTACCTGTGACCTGCCTGTTAAGTAGGATTTCATCATGTTATTGGCTTTGCCCCGAATCCCATAACTGTTTAATTTATTGAGCAGTATTTCGTGGTCAACCGAATCAAAAGCTTTGGATAGATCACAAAAAACTACCACGGGTTGGGAAGAATTTTCAAAAGTGTCGGTAATGAAATTTACCATCTCCGAAATCGCCGAGGTGGTGGACATGTTCTTCCTAAAACCATATTGATATTTATTTAGTATATCGAATTTATTTGCGAATAGATATAGCCTGTTATATAAAATTTTTTCGAAAATTTTGGAGAAAGCTGGAAGCAGTGAAATTGGCCTGTAATTTTCAGGGTCAGTTTTGTTCCCTTTTTTAAAGACTGGTACTATCTTTGCTATGTTCATTAAATTTGGGAACACACCTTGTTTCATACAATTATTAAAAATAGACCTCAAGGTGTTGGAAATCGTTGGTGCTATATTCTTTATTAATTTAATCGAGTGTGCCCAGATATCCATTGATGTTTTTGTTTTAATGCCATTCAAGGCCTTATCAAATTCAATGGAAGTTATAGGATGCAACAGTATTGATGCTGGTATCTCACCTACAATTGTTGAAGAGGGTAAACTAGGAGAATTTGTCATTCGTTTAACAGCGTTTGTAAAATATTCATTGAGTATATTTGCCGTTTCTGTAGGATCAGAGACTTTAGAACCATTGTGAAATAATTGAATAGGTTCATTTGCCTTACTTGAAATATTTCTCCCCTCTCTATTGATGATACTCCACATAGTTTTGGTTTTGTTATTCGACTGCTTAATCTCTTCTTCTATAGTATTTTTCTTAGCCGCTACTACTGCTTTGTCATATTTTTGTTTACAGTTCGTATAATAGTCCTTAAGTAATGAATTTGTGTTTTGATTTAAATTATCCTGTAGAATTTGAAGTTTTCCTAGATCGTTTCTAAGCTCATTATCAATCCAAGAAGGCATACCGCCTTTTGTTGACACTAGTCTGTATTTCGAGGGAAAGCAAGCTTCAAAATGACGATTAAAAACTTTTATAAAATTGTCATAGTCAGAATTTGGGTCTGATGAATGAGTAGTAAAGCATTCTTTATTTAATAGTCTAATAAATGAGTTAATAGCGTTAGGGCCGAATTGTCTTTTCCACACATGCTTACTATTTGGGTTCGTCAAATTTGATTCTAAGTAGATCATCTGAGCATTATGGTCAGAAAAGGGTATAATTACATTATCAATGGGATGGGTGTTGACCCGTGAGTGTGACCGACCCTGAACAGAATAGGTCTTCGTGGCCAACCCAGCATGGGCCCATTAGCTCCCGACAGAGAATCTAATAAAGATCACGATAGTATTTACAATTTCCAAATAGGGTCCCGTATTTTTCCGTAAGACAAGTACAAGTTAGAATGGCCGAGTTTTTTTCACTTTTTCGACTTTCTCACTTTTTCATAATTATCAATTTCTTTTACAAAATGAGATTTCAATATTCTATATACGAAATTTCAATGCGATCATTGTACAGTTATTCTCTACATGATTGCTATAGTAGTACCATAGTATAGTACTTTTTGTCGAGCGCGGCGATATTGCAAGAAATTTCAATAAATTGCCGCGGTCTGCCATGAAATTTTGCCGCTGATTTGGCTAAAACGGCTATTTTGTTTTGGGATTTTCTACCATTTTAAAGACATAAGGCGTGACTCATTATCAGTTGCGCTACGACGATTTTTTATTTTTATATTATTAATTTTATTTATCCCTAGTATTACATGATTAAATTTCCGATAATATATTTTACATGATTTAGTCGTACCTACATACAAAATGTAGAACCTTGGAAATTTACTAAAAGTGCGGCTTCGGAGGGATTTTATCACATCACTAGGCAGAGCCTGTATTGAGGTGACATTAAGTACTGCGTTCATCTGTCGGGCGTATAGGTAATTTCTGTAAATCCTACAAGTGTATATTGTATAACTATTATAGTATATATATTACACAAAAAAATATTTATTAAATTAACTGAGATATAATATATATGGGAGATATTTCATATATCTCCCATATACAGTTATGAGGCTAATGAGATAATAATAACAATAATAAGTAATATAAATCATCTGTGCACCTATTTAATAACGTTAGTTACTAATGACCCACAGTGCTCCCTCGTCGAGTGTAACAACCATAATGTTACCAGTATTTTGTAGTGAGCGTCATTTTGAATGATTGTAGCTTGGCCTAACTGCGATGTAAATATGTTATGGAGTTTTGGAGTTTTGGATTTGTGCCTAAATAAGTAAAATTTCCAATTTTAATACTTTTAAGAACTAAAAAATTGCGTTTCGGTTCCATACTTTCAATTTTGTGGCTTTAACAAATGGAATAAGATTTATTTTGTAGCTTTAAGAAAGGCATATAATAATTATATATGTGCGTGTATGTCAACTTTTGATCGGTGACGACTTTTTTTACACATCAGCAGCTCGAAATGTAAACAAGGCTGGCACGAAGCGTCTTACATTTAGCTAACAATATCCAAAAATAGATTTTGCTGAAAATCAATTTTCATCACGTTTTTAAACATTTCGACCCAGGAAAACAAAAAGAAATCTGTCTGTTTGTGCGTGTCTGTATTTTTAAGCTATTGCATAGCTTTTATCGCGGGCCTGGCCAGCGCGGCGACCGAATGAAGAAATTTCTTAACGAATATTAATTTACGTCTAAACGAGTACTGCTTACGATTCGAAAAAAATATATCTTAAACAAGAACATTTTCCTAATATTCTTAGCTTTGAATATTTCAGATTTTGTTTATATTGCATAGTGTAATTAATTTGTGAAATTAGGTCTAACCGAACACAAAAACGACTACTACGCAAATACTATCTGGTGTATTATTATGAAACCTGCACCATTTAAAAGATAATTTAATTATCTATCTTTTTATCTACGATTTTTTTCGAATAGTAGTTTTTTCGAATAATATACGGTTTTTTGCTTTATCGAATAAAAAATCGTGCGCGGCGCTCTATCGGAAGACGTTTAATTTATTTCGAATCATTTGTTTCCGCAGCCGCAAATGATTCGGAATAATTTTAACGCTTTCCGATAGAGCGCAGTTGTCTGATATCAGAAAAAATAAAATAAATAAATAATTATAATTGCATAAGTTGGTAAAAAATGCTATGCAATAGGTTTACCGCGGCAGTCCCCGAGTGCCGCACGTATTTTTTTATTTATTTATAAAATAATTCAGTTGGTAGGAACCCCTACTCTTGTTATTGTCAAATTAATTTTTCATTATTTACCTTAAATGGTTAACTATTATAATTTATATATTTACAATTCGCTATTTTTAAAAAAATGTATAAATGATTGATAAATAAATTTATAACAGAAAAATGTGATTTATTACGATACAGATAGTCACAGATAGTCAAAGCAAAAAAATTAAATCAGTTATAAAATAGTCAAATCAGAAGTATTGCAAATATTAAAAAAAAACATAAATAAAAATGACGCAATGGACATAGTCTACTTTTTTCTTAAATTTAACCTCTCTAAGACCCCTGCCTGCTAATGGCTTCTTATTTTCAAAATGGTTAGTTAGTAGTAGTAGATACAGAAAACTATGTCTCACCTTACTTAGTCGCACTTTGTAAGAACTCACGCCTTATTTCTTCCGCGTGCTCAGCAAAATTACTATCCGAATATATGCCTGGCACATTAACATCTTAAGTGTTAGATGACTATAACATCGCACTTGTATCCGTACGGTCGTCATAATTTTATTAGCTATCCAAATTAATGCGAAAATCAGATTATCAGAGTGTTGAATTCAGAATGTGCATTCTTAAGGTATTTAAGGGGCCGTATTTTTTTTAAAAGTAGTTTTATTCGCCAATTAGTTTTATTCGTTGTATGTTTGGCCTGATAAAAACCCACAAACTAATCCGAGCTCAGCGCTAGCGTTTTGAAAAGTACGTTTACGTTTCATCCTACCACTAGTTATATTTTCAATTTGACGTTTGTAGTAGTATTGATACAACTCAAAATGTTGGTAAATTATCCCCCCCCCCCCACCACCCCTCGAGACGACGATTAAGACCATTTCCAGACTGATCTCTCTGTGTGTCTGAGTGTGTATGTCTGTCTGTCTGCCTGTGTGTAGTCCTCCACGATAGCGCCGAAACGCTTCATCAGATTAAGCTGAAATTCGGCATGCTGACATCACTTAGTCATGGCAAGAGTTGAAAAGATTGTGGTTGAAATCAGTCCAGCAAATGGCGCGCTAGTCGTACTTTAATCTCGAAATATTAGACTTAGAGACTTGGAATTCGATACTCAGACGCCTTGTTTGACCAAAATCACGTTTTAAAATTAATTACTATTATGTGTTTTAATTGATATATCTCGTATACAAGCGACCCAAATAATATATAAAATCCACTACATTCGAGAAAATACTACATTATTTTTGGAAACAATACCACTTTACCACCATGAAAAATACTACAAACAATTGACGCGCTGTGAAAAGTTAGGTTGGCGAGCGGAGGGGGTTTGTATACTTGCCAGGAAAGTTTAGGGGTGACACAACCGACCTATTTTGGAAATGTTTTAAAATTTTTATTGATGATTTAAAGGAGGAATTTTTTATTGACGATATTTGGGAGCTAATGGGCCCTTGCTGAGTTGGCCACGAAGACCCATTCTGTTGAGGTTTGGTCACACCCACGGGTCAACACCCATCCGGCGGCCTCCATGCATAAAGTGCGAGCCCGGGCCTTGTGGCTAATTTCCCCTAGGAATCAACCATCTGGCGCACCTGGACGGTCTGGGCACCGTTCCGCGTAAGCCAATCGATTGTGCACTCTGACTAACAGTCGGGGGAGTCTGGAAGCAGTACTGTTTTCTATAGAGCAAGGGTGGTTGCGGACCTCACTGTGACTGCTCTTGAAACGACCATCGGCTACCCGATCCTGGGTGAACAGCCGGGCAAAGGATGCGCTGGTCCGCGATAGATTCGGTATACACCGTTTCACCACTTCGTAAGGGAGGGGACCGCGCAAGCGACCTCGAACTCGTAACCAATCGAGAGACCGGAGTAATCTGGTCGCAATTGGAAGTAAGGGCGTGAGTGTTAGCCCGCTGGGTAACATACCTGGTTATCTCGCAGATAAGGCGTTGGCGTCTTACGGGCATGTGGCGGAGCTTGACTGTTTTGTCCAAGTCTTCTGCGCTCACTTTACGGGAGATAGAACGACTAATCGTTAAAACTTCCTGAGGTGAAGGGTTCGACGGGTGTAGTTGACAACTCCATTTGATGATTGAAAGAAAAGTCATATACATATCTTAAGATTACGAGAGAATTACGGGAGCACCGAAGAAGATTTGCGGCAAAGGCAAATGCGACTGCCGCGATGCCGGCGGTCACACCGAGCCTGTAACTTCTAGTAGCGGGACAACTTTGGTTTTTGGGAGTGTTTAATAAAGATAATACCTTGATAAAAACAAAAGATTCACATTTCTTAGTAAAGTTTTCACGTTAACCACTACGGCTAGGCAAGGCTGGGCCCGCCATCTTTTTTATGCATTTATCGTAATTTAATTATCACGAGAATGCAGATTAAATGAAGCAATATACTTTTATATCGGTTATTAAGTAAGATCCGCTACTGCAATGAGTTGTATAACAAATTATATTTTCTTAATTGTAAAATTTACTATTTCTTTCCTTTGTTGTAGGAATGGAATGACTACAAATTAAAATGGAATCCAGACGACTACGGGGGAGTAGACACACTTCATGTGCCTTCTGAACACATATGGCTGCCAGATATAGTGCTGTACAATAAGTAAGTACATATTACTAATTTCGTATAGTACAAATTTCTAAATAAAGGGCCTGAGGCGCACGACTCATGATAACTTTTTGGTATAAAAAATAATTTTTGGTATATATTTGCGCGACCCCAAATACGAACTCCTCCAATAAGGAAAATTCAACGCAAGAAGAAGCCTGGACTGCCAATTACATCATTGCTACAAAATTTACGCCAGTGGATCCAACTGAGCACTGGCGCATTGTTCTGTGCGGCGGTCTCTAAAACGGAAATCAGCAGGATGTTTTCCAACCTCCGTTAGGAGACGGCACTACAATAAAAAGGAAGAAGAATATAAGAAACCACAAAACTGAAAAATTTCCAGAAAAGTGACATCGAGTAGATAAAGCAAAAGAGATTGACAAGATGCGAAACAAGCCTGGGCCTATAAAAATAACCATTTACGTTTCCGAAAGCAATGTTCAAAATGGTAATTTACACAGTCTTCCTAACTAGGGCAAAGCCAGTACCAAGGTAGACTCGACTAGGTTTCTTGTAAGTTTTGTATTGTGGGCACACTTTCAAAGTATTACAACAGAGAATAAAAAAATAAAAAATACGTGTGGCACTCGGGGACTGCCGCGGTAAAGCTATTGCATAGCATTTTTAACAACTTATGCAATTATAATTATTTATTTATTTTATTTTTTCTGATATCAGATAACTGCGCTCTATCGGAGAACGTTGAAATTATTCCGAATCATTTGCGGCTGCGAAAGCAAGTGATTCGGAATAATTTAAGCGTCTTCCGGTAGAGCGCCGCCCACGAATTTTTTATTCGATAAAGCAAAAAAAACGGATTATTCGAAAATAAAACGTACATAGATAAAAAGATAGATACTTAAATTATCTTAAAAATGGTGCAGGTTTCATAATAATACGCCAGATAGTATTTGCGTAGTAGTCGTTTTTGTGTTCGGTTAGACCTAAATTCACAAATTAATTACACTATGTAATATAAACAAAATCTAAAATATTCAAATCTAAGAATATTAGGAAAATGTTCTTGTTTAACATATATTTTTTTCGAATCGTAAGCAGTACTCGTTTAGACGTAAAAATCAGTTTAAAATCATTAATTTTCGTTAAGAAATTTCTTCATTCGGTCGCCGCGCTGGCCTAAGCCCGCGATAAAAGCTATGCAATAGCTTTAAAAAAAATCTGATAGCTCTAATAAATAAGTAGTATTTATTGCAAGAGTTATTTTAATGATATCTACCACTTCATAATCGTGTTTAAAAAAAAATCATATAGAAATCAAAATATAATCAGTCAAAATTATATTATGAGTATAACATTAAGATATAGCTAATTTAATAAAACATTGGTAGTGACCAATGTTATTTCAGTACCAATGTATTTCAAAACCACGGTCATCTGTTGCATTTCAATTAAAGTACTTCGAAACAATGAAAAAAGAAGTCGTATAAATTATAGATGTCACGAAAATATACCACCGCAATTTACAAAGATTTAAAAACACATTTTGTACAAACTTTTATTAAAATGCTATCCCGAGCCAACCCTGGATGCAGCAGCCATGTCATTGTGTAACTTAGAACGGGCTATCATAATTGAATGCGTGTACAGAATTTTGTTTCTATTCTGTTGACCGTTGAGGAGTCCCCGTCCCCATCGGGAGCCAACCCTGGGTGCAGCAGTCATATCCTGGTGAAATTTAGAACGGGATATCATAATTGAATGCGTATACAAATGTCTGTGTCTGTTGACCGTGGAAGAGTATCCTCGCCGGGAGCCGATTCTGGGCGTAGAATCAGATCAAGATCACCATAAAAATACATCGTCATCGAAACTGAACCAACATTTAAAATTTTAACTTCATAGGATAAGAGGAAGATTGACCTAAACAAACATACATACATACTAAATAACATATATTGCAAGGTAAATAAAAGCTTGTATAAAATACAATACACCTGAAAAACAATCAAGAAATATTAGAGCTAATCAAGAGCGATTTATTTTAGGTATAGGGATAGAGAGACATACCTATCGTAATAAACTTTTCCTATTACATCTTTGGTATGAAAAAGTAAAAATGTTCTTAATAATTGAACTCAAACTAAATTGAATTTCAGTAGTAAAATCATGTAAATATTTCAGTAAATATTTAATGTACGTATGCAAATTACTCGACCAACAATTGATCAAAATTATTGCTACATATTATTATCATCAGCTTTTCAATACATATTCCCTACAATTTAACAGTAAATTAAATTATGTATCGCGTGTATGCTTGCGTAATCTGTCACCGCAAATACGACATCAGGGATTTGTTGCAAAGCTCCATTTAGTCATAGTGGCTACTCTGGGGTCGTGACCCGGTCATGTTGAAATTAAATCATCTTAGGTTACATGATCCCGTTTAGCATTGTAGATATTATAAACGGTGTATACGTTTGTTCGAGCTCTCGTTGTCTAGAGGTCTGTATGTGTAATAGGCATATACATAGGTTTTTTTTATTCGGGACCTAGAAATATACCTCGACCCCAAACTCCTCTTTTATGTATGTTAGATAAAAATGAGATGTATGTTTGTATGTGTACAACGTTCGACTGTGTGAGAGTCCCTTTGCCACCGGTAAAATACGATCACCATTCTTCCATTTATTTTAAAACCCAAGCTTATCCTTTTGCAAAATAAAATCTCTCCAAAAGAGACGAATCAAAGCAAAACACAATGAATAAATCAAATTATTGAAGGCGTGTCTTAAATACAGTTTTTATTATTTTTATTCCTACATTTAAGCATGCTCGTAATAACAAATTAAGAATAAGAATAAATTTATTTCCGAAAGTAATGAAATAAAAAATAGCAATTTACAAAGTCTGCCTCACTAGGCCGAAGCCCGTACCAAGGTAGACTCGACTAGGTTACTTGTAAGTTTTGTATTGTGCGCACACTTATGAAAATATTATAACAATGAAAAAATTAAACAAAATAAATCAAATAACTCTAATAAATAAGTAGTATATATCTCAAAATTTATTTTAATGATATCTAATACTTCATAATCAAGTTGAAAATAAAATAATGAAATGAAAATATAAACAGAAAATAGCAAACAGTCAGGTTGCTAGTTAATAAATATTACAGAAAAAAAAGATAAACAAATAAAAAGAGAAGATTTAGTTGTCAGGTTAAATATAAGCAGGCGTATAATGGAGTATGGTAGCGATGAGCACCTCAATCTTCTATCTTCCAATATTCAACAGTAGTGGAATAATTTGCTTTGGTGATCGTCTTTGCATTGGTGATCGTCTTCAAATTTAATTAAAATTCATTGAAAATCTTATGCGCTATGTTTCCAAAATATTTTAGAAAAAGCGTAAACAAATATGTACAATAATATACAATTTTATCCTATGATGCTACCATTACTAACTACCATAGTTTGTATGCTTACCAATAAAAACTTTTGTAAATATCAAATAGTCTTAAGTAGCGGATATCAACCTCTATAAGAACTACGCCAACCACCGTATCTATATCCACTCGGATAGCAAGGCAGCTCTTATGTCACTAGCCTCGAATATTATTAATTCAAAGCTAATGCAAAACTGCGTATCACTACTCAATTGCCTGGGCGGAAAGAACAGGGTAATTCTAAGATTGGTTCCCGGCCATGCAGGAATCGAAGGAAATGAAAAAGCTGACGAACTTGCTAAGACGGGAGCAAATGGAACGTTATACGGCCCTGAACCTTGCTGTAGCGTACCAAAAAGCCTTACAAACCTAATGCTCAAACAAATATGTTTAAAACATTTCGACAAACACTTGAACAAGAAGCCAGAGTTGAATCATTCCAAAGCGCTAATTAAGGCTTACGACCGTAAGACTGCCCGTGAGGCCTTATCGCTAAATAGGAACTATCTACGCATACTGGTGTGGGCGCTCACGGGGCAGTGTGGCCTGAACAAACACATGTACCAGCTCAAGCTACGAGACACGAAAATGTGCAGGTTCTGCTAAGGGGCAGAGAAAACTCTCCTGCACCTCACGCACCAGTGTGGCCAGCTGATGCGTAAAAGATACACCCACTTGGGTGGTCATTACCTCCAACCTGAGTAGGTAAATCCATCTGGCGCCAAAAGCCTGTTGCGGTTCTTAAATGATGCGAAGCTTAGCGCATAACTATAGTAGGTGGCGAACACAATAGATCAGCAATGATCGCAGTGTTACAAGGCTCATAAAAACCTTAGAAAAGCCCCACATAACCAGGAATGAAGATTTTAATGTTTTCTTTTATGAAAATATTCATTCATCAGACTCAATTGCTTTGCTGTACAAGGCCTTAGTGCGTACAGCGCCTAAATATTCTTGCGCGGTCTATAATCCTTTTTAATTTCGATACTGTACCGAGCTAGAAATATTTCTAATAATAATTTTTAAAAACGTATTTCGTACTTAATAGGGAAGCTTATTGCCACATAGCAATATCTTGCAACTAACCTAATCAAACAGTGCAGTGGTAGGTACATGCGCGCGTTGTGGAAATAAAGATTTTTAGAAAAATTAAGTATTTTGCGTAAAATACATACTATTATTTTAAAATTAAGAATCACCGAGGAGATGACATAAGCAGGAGTAGGATAAAGAAAGGAAAGAACTAATTATTTCTTAGAACAGTAATAATTTTTGAGTTGAGTTTTAAATGATTCTAAAGAAGGCGGCTTTTGTATATTTGCTTAGAGTTCATTCCAGAGTTTGCACCATTGATACAGAAATAGTACGAAAATAAATCAGTATTTGGACAAGAAATTACGACAAATTACATCGACATCCTTATTTCATCTCCAGCTTCAACGGCTTGATGAAATTATATAAAAAAATAGGCTGTAATATGACAATATTAGGTCCTTACCTATATAATTACCCGTTTTTTATACACTGGACGATTTTATCTTGAATAAAATCGGTTGCAATTGAAATTAGGAATTCAGATTAATTTAAATTATCAGCAATGTTATTCATGTTTCAAAATTGGAATTTCATTTATCTTGAAATTTTCTGTTATTGCTGGCTAATTTTTGTTTGTGAATCACGTAAAATTTGTTTTTTTTTTAATATGAAGGACGTAATCGGTTCGATTACCTACGTCCTTTTATTGTGGTAATTTTGAACTCAAGAACGAGACCTGGGAACGTGAGGAGACTGGAGAAGTAAGGTTGATGATGATGAATTAGCATCGATAGTATTAGCGGATCATTGCAATGTTATAATCATCTTTTGATTATGAAAATGTTATTTTTTTGTTCCTAAAGCAATTAAAAATATGACGAAGCATACGACACTATTTGGAGTATTTTGTATTCAAATTTAAGGAAAGTTTTAATTTAAAATTCAAAATGTCGCAGTAAAATCTCGTAGTAGTTATCATCGAAATTATATCAGATATCATCTTAATGTTACCTATTTTACACGCTGATTTATGAAAACATTAATTTGAAATATGTGGAATCTCTCAAAATCTATCCACTCTATGGCTCGGGTATTACAAAATATTACGGGCTCATACAAAAACGCCAGACATACAAAGCGCCATTGCAAAATACTTTCGATTTAAAATTAGCTTAGCAGATTGTTAGATTATGATATACCAATATATATATATATATATATATATATATATATATATATATATATATATATATATATATATATATATATATATATATATATATATATATATATATATATATATATATATATATATATAAATATTTGATTGTAAATGTGTAAATTATTATTTTTTCAAATTGAAATTATGTTTATCACTAAATAAATGAAATGATAAAATAATGAAAGGGCACTTATCTGGTCTGTGGTGACCAGGAGTGACTCCACGCCTTTTTCGTTTTCTCTTCTCTCAGTATTTGCGGTTTCCTACTGTGGTATTCGAACCTTTCTACTTTATCCTACAGCGGCGACACAACAATGCGAAAGACGAGAATGAATGCTGGAAAATAATAGGCGATTAGTGTTTCTTAAATATTAATGATTTTTATAAAATGTATATCAATATTTCGGCTCAGCCGTCGTCAAGATATATGACATTTCTGAAATCGAACAATTCGTTGAAAATTTAAATTCAAGGAATCGAACAAAAAGAAATGGATTAATAATATTTTACACGATTTAGTTAAGGTACCATAACCAACCGTGCAAAACGTTATTTTAAAATGAATGATTATAAATTAAAAGAAAAAGCATTTGATGATTATGATATCATAATCATCAAATGCTTTTTCTTTTAATTTATAATCATTCATTTTAAAATAACGTTTTGCACGGTTGGTTATGGTACCTTAACTAAATCGTGTAAAATATTATTAATCCATTTCTTTTTGTTCGATTCCTTGAATTTAAATTTTCAACGAATTGTTCGATTTCAGAAATGTCATATATCTTGACGACGGCTGAGCCGAAATATTGATATACATTTTATAAAAATCATTAATATTTAAGAAACACTAATCGCCTATTATTTTCCAGCATTCATTCTCGTCTTTCGCATTGTTGTGTCGCCGCTGTAGGATAAAGTAGAAAGGTTCGAATACCACAGTAGGAAACCGCAAATACTGAGAGAAGAGAAAACGAAAAAGGCGTGGAGTCACTCCTGGTCACCACAGACCAGATAAGTGCCCTTTCATTATTTTATCATTTCATTTATTTAGTGATAAACATAATTTCAATTTGAAAAAATATATATATATATATATATATATATATATATATATATATATATATATATATATATATATATATATATATATATATATATATATATATATATATATATATATATATATATATATATATATATATATATATATATATATATATATATATATATATATATATATATATATATATATATATATATATATATATATATATATATATATATATATATATATATATATATATATATATATATATATATATATATATATATATATATATATATATATATATATATATATATATATATATATATATATATATATATATATATATATATATATATATATATATATATATATATATATATATATATATATATATATATATATATATATATATATATATATATATATATATATATATATATATATATATATATATATATATATATATATATATATATATATATATATATATATATATATTTAAATATTCATAAAACGGCTGTTAACTTAGCTTTTTCTTTCAAATATAAAATATCGATTTTCCTTTAAACATTCAAATCATAATGACATTCGTAATAACATTTTTTTAAATATATAATGAAATATATATCTTGTTATCATGCTGAAATCTAAAGCTATAGTGAGTTTTATGATAATAATTATACTCGAATTTACATGGGCTTGTTGTATGAAGAACTACGGCCTTTACATGCCCCTTAACTCAAGAGTTCAAAGGCTTCTGTAAATATCCAGTAAAAAGTAGTATTACCTAATGGGACATGTAATCAATACCTACTTAGTGTATGCTGTGTTTTATAAGTACCTGGGTACGTAAAATGATTTCGATACTCGATTTGCTAATGCGTCGAGGCTCTTATCGTTACTGCAAATGCATTGCGGAAGGAGGCTCCCGCCTCGGGAATTATCCAATGGCTCCCGACGCGAACAAAAATAATGTAAATATCTTCTAGAATAACCTATAGCTTGGCTTGGCTGCACTCAAGTATCCTGCCGATAAGCTAACGGAACGACCCGGATGACGAAGCGGGATAAGTCTAATGCGATTTTAATTTACAAACTTTACAATCATTTTACTTTAACACTGTAATAAAAATCACTTTCTCTGCATTTGGCGCACCCTTGCCTCCGTTTTATTAATTATTCCTTGGTTTATTCTGTCCTAATATTCATATTTCGTATTTAAATAATAATCTACAAATCCATTTAAGAGATATATGATCTCAAAGGATGCTGTTATCTGTCCATTAGATTCAAATGTATTTTTTTATATATGCATATATATGAATATACCTAGGAATTGGTAAAAAGTCATAATTCACGAGCGTCTTCATATTAAGCAGTTCATTTGCAGAATATAGAGAGAGATTAGGTTAATTGATATATTAAATTCAATATAAAAATATATCTGAAAATGAGAAATGTAATTAAAAAAACCCAAGGATTTTGTACCAATTTTTTTAATAATAACCCAAATGTAGGGCGGATTAAAGTTACGAAACGTATGTTTTCTTAAATGTTATTTATTGGTCGCTATATTTCTTTAATTCGAGGATATATACAGGATATATGCGCGCTAGTTGTAAATGACGCTGACAGTTATTGAGTCAATGACGCTGGCAGTATGTTTTCAATATATTAATAAATATATTGAATGCTTTGTAGCGTTATTTTAATATTACTTTAATACTACCGCAACCCTTCTGGAATATCCTGTATATATATATATATGGCGGGGACCGATTTCGGATTGACCTCACAGATATTTCATATATCCTTACCAATCGGAGTATGTACGTCTATTCGGCAGCATAACTACTGCAACGACTGTTCCTCTAACATAAGAAGAAGCCCATTAATTCGAAACCTCCCCGGCAATTCTCTTTGCTTGTAACTTTCAGCTCGTAAGCTACGAATTTCCGGCGCAGTTTTGCCGTCGGCAAAACCTGCAACGCGACATGTCATCCTTCACCGGCACAGCCGAATGCTCTCGCAAACCGCATCTTCTACACCCATTAGACCGCGAGTGGATTGGCGTTGGAGGGCAGGCGGTCTGCCCCCAGAGGAGTCACCCCACCCGAAGGGTGGGGATCATAAAGTAGTGATCATATGCACTCTTGGTGGGCGGGTGGCGATGAGGGAGGCGGCGCCCCTCACCGGGGGGGATGGATTGCAGCCAGCCGTGTTAGATAATGCTGAGGCGACGGGTTAACGGTCTATCGTACTCTTGCAATTTACTAGCCGTTTGCTTGAGCTTGAGTAAATTTCGCCGCAGAGCCCGGCCAGAAAGGGGACAAAAGAACAAATATCTCATTGTATAAGTGCACATTCGCACTGCTAATTTGTACAGCACGCGAGTAACCGCTGCGGTTTTTCCACTCTGCTTCTAAGACCACATTCCAAGAACAATGTATTCCAACAGAGTTTTAAGTATAGTAGAATGTAAGAGTAGTAAAAACATACTAAGATACGGTAGTATACATGAAAATGATCGGGAATCTACTACTTCAAAATAAATTACTACCACAAGTCATACTATTATATGTATTATATGTAAGCGTTATATCAATATGTAATTGATTTATATATGTATATTATTTTAGTTTTAATTTTTATTTATTTTGGTTTTATTATTATTTTCGTATACATATATGTATATGTATGTTGTGCATATATGGATATATATTTTATCTATACATGTATATGAGTATCTATATTTGTATATGCGTAAATATTTGTAGTTTCATATTTGTCGATTTAAAAATAAGTACTAACTATAGTTTAAGTTGACAGTGCACACTTAATACCGTCATTAAAAGTCTGCCTTAGAACAAGCCTAGGCCTAGTTAGGCGACTGTGTCAAACATTAAAAATAATGTCGCATCAATTTCTTGATAACATCTTACTTACAAATTTGACATTAATTGTTTACTAGATGTGTTACTAAATAAATAAATAAATAAATACTGATACTTGAACAGTGATATTTATTGAACCCAACACCGGTTACAACGAGTAATATATTAAAAAGAATAAAAAACACGACTGTCGTTATAAATAGTAAACTATTGTACATATTTTTAATATTTTTTTTAGTTTTTTTATAAAATATGTGTGGGTTAAGTATTTATCCATATAGATACATGTATATTTCCAGAATGTGCTAAATCAGACGTTTTATTTGTCACTGAACACAATATATAATTTTATTTAATTGACATTTGGACATTTGGGCAAGCAATTACTTGATATTTGGGCAGTTAAGGTACCATATGGCACTAGGGATGACATATCAATTCTAACTATACACACTTATAAATCGGTTTAAGCGTTTAGATCTTATAATAGAATAAAGAAACGGAAAACATGCATAGATGTACCCTGAACACATTACACACCATTTTTGAAAGGCATTCTTGTAAAAAATAAAAACATGGTCTAGTTAATTAGATATTTATAGTTGAAAATGGTATAGTTAATCAGTGTACATGAAAAAAGGGTAGTTCCAATCAAAGGGTATTTCAAATCCATATTTTATCAGCTTATTTCATAAACTAGTCAAACAGCAATATAACTGATATTCAGAATCTCAGCGTGGAAGTCCCTCCCTTACCATTCATAGGTCGGCAAAAAACAGCGTTAAGACAATAATTTCTCACTTCAACCTAATAGACTTAAAAACACGTAGGACTGTAACTGATATAACGTGTCTCCATAAGCTTTTGCCCAATCGACTAGACAGCCCAGCTAGTCTAGAAAAAGTTCAATTTCGTGTGCCACCGCGACTAACGAGGAGCTCTCAAACATTTTCGGTTGTTGCTTGCAATAACAATATCGGGTCGAATAGACCTCTTACCAGAATGTGTCGCGTTTTTGATAAATCGTGTAAAGGCTTGGATATATTTTATGGTTCCATTACTTTAATAAAAGACTCGATCATACCTAGCCTATCTCCTACTTCTTAACGTTTCACTAACTGCCATCCTAATGTACCTACTGTATTATATGATTATTATATTATAACATACTATTGTATTATATCATATTATGTATAATAAATATTATTATCCAATTACTCATACTTCTATTTTGCTCTATCCAAATAACCTTATTAACAACTTATTTAATTATTACTTTTCTTACCCTTATATTATTATTAGCTTTATTATATTTTTTTCTACTATCAACGTGTTCAGGTTATTTCTGTTAATTTGTAATGCAAGCATTGCAAACTATTCATAGGATAGTAAATTTGTTTCGTTTGAATATGTTTTTAAAATACTAGTATCATATATTTACTATCTGTAAATGAATAAAACCTGGCTGATGTACGCCAGCTAATACAGAAACCCTTCAGACATCTTCAGACATCTTTAGGCATTGCTATGCCTGTCGAACAAACAATTTATGATGTTGAGTTGGAAATTATTTCCATTGGATATAGCATAATTTGACAAAGATCAAAAGCCAGCTAGTAATAGTTGGTGCTAGTTCTCTGCAGTAATTACACGGAGTAATATCACATTTTGTAATTAGAATCGTCTTAGGTGAAGAATCATGGACATATCACGTATATCTGAGCCTGAAATTAAGTGGCCAGTTGTGGACGCAAGTGCTAAAACGTCCATAGTATTATTATTAAGTAACGTTTTATATGGCGAAAAAATCTTCAGCATCAGTTATTTGAATTTTACTGATTGTTCTTTTATTTTTTAAGCGATTACTGTATTTATTCGACATATATATCTACAGATAGGTGTAGCGAAAGACATATGAAATTTCAAAGCATGATGTAAAACGTACGATCATACGAGAGTTTGCTTTGCTTTGTAGATTAGTCCATTTCTCTTCCTTTGTACAGTACTTTACTTACCTTACTTTATATGAAGCAAACGAATTGCCGTTAGCAACTGAAGTAGTAAAAGGCGACATTTATATGAACGATTAGCGAGGCAAGCAAGCGATAATTTTTTTGCCTAAACGTGAGTATGTGCTTTATTACAATATAGAATATAACCGCCAGCGAAACCTACATATGGGTCACTAGTTACTATTGACTTTACTTCGATAACATTATTTGATCCTTTCCACTCGAAAGCTAGTAAGAGAGCTAAGTTAAATATGGAATACTTATTTCAAAACAAACTCTTAAGTCCTATTTATTTATAATGGCTCACAATGTCGAGTAAGTCAATCTATGTCATTTTATCATACTCGGATAGATTATGCTGGTTCTTTAAGGATTATTTTGAATCCATACGGAGGATGTCGCGCATAGAAAGCTTACATGTGTTAGAAAGCGGACAAAAACTACATATTTATGTATAAGTATGTGTATGTTTAGTAACACGAATACATTTTTCGGACTAGTTTTGGATTTCTGCACTAAATCTTTCCTCTATGTACTCAAGATTTTTACCCCGTCGTGGCGCTTTTGGAATCACCTACTCGGACCGTGGTACTAATTTTGTAGCGTCTAAGGCTTATATGGATACGTTGTATAAATTTATCGCTTGCGAAGTTTACAACACGACGTTAAATATTCACTTCGAATCCTTAAAAAAGTGATGCAACTCCCCGGGTTCCACATTTTAACATACAACTGTGCATGCAACTGCATGCAACTGTAAAAAGTTGTCTCCATCGCGTCTATGGGACCGAAATATTAACTAATAATGAGTCGTCCACTGTCTTCGCTCAAATTGAAGCATTTTTAAAATCACGTACGCTATCATTGTCAAGTTCGAACCCATCTGAACTAATCGCATTACCACCCGCCTATTATGATTCTGTCGCTTTCAACAGAAAGTGTTCTTGATAATTCTATCTCTATTTTGAAACGAAAATCCATGCTCGATCATATTTTTCATTTTTTATTTTATTAATAAACCAGTTGATAGAAATCACACACTTGGTAGCCAAAATTTAAAAAAAAAATACTGTGGCGTTTTGTGATATAAAAAATACAAAAAAAACTGTGTTGGCAGTAGTGCTTTTTATTTTATTTTCTTTTCAATATACCTATTTACATGTTACAATCTTCATAATTCCACATCAATATTCCAGATTATTTCCTAATATTGCTACGTTCGTATTTGTACTGTCATCGCCTTTAGTTTCGAGATCGCGATATAACTCCTATATCCATAAATGGAATTACAAATTATTGCACTGCTTGAATTATTAAATTTAATTCCTTCCTCATCTTCTAACCATTGTTAGAGTCGGGCTTTTTAAGTTGGTATTTTATATCCCATAAGCTCGTTTCGTTTGTTTTTGTACTTACAGCTGTAAATATACAAGTCTAGCGTAGATATGCCTAGGTAATTTTCTCTGTTGCTCCAACTGGGTCACTCCTCGCGGAAGTGGTGTCGCCGTAGTTAATTCGTATACATATTTACTTGTAGCCGGCGCAGGCAGAAGGGGCTAAGCTACGGTTGCATTATCCCCGGGCAAAATGCGAGATGCATTTTTTAACAAACGCCCGTCACGCTTACGATAAGATATGCACTTACCTGCTTCTGCTTCCGGCTCGCTGTAGCAGGAAAGTGTCGCCAACAACGGACGCTCGCTCGGATTTTTGCAAAACGCTGTAAAGTTATGCTTGCTTTCTTAAGCTCTCTGATAAGGCGAAGCAATCTCCTCATCTTCTTTATATCACTAGAAAGAATAGCATAATATTGGGTCCTTACCTATTCTATAAGAAGCTGCTGTTCTATAATGCCAAAAATATCGTGGACAGGAACCAATGAATGCTTTGAAGGCGTTTTTCACCGACTCTTTAAAGTTGATTTTCTTCCCTTGCAAAAAGTTATTTTAACTCTGAAAAAGAAACTCTATTCGAGCAAGATCTGCAAAGTACGGTGGGTGAACAAGAGTCTCCAGCCGCAACTCCTGCAACTTTGCGACTGTTTGCAGTGAAATCTGTGGTTATACATTGTCATGCAGAAGCAGTGGCAATGAGCGATTTACCAGTCTCGGTTATTTAATCAAGAGCTTCTTCATCATTGTTTGAAGTTCTTAACAGTACACATTCACGGTGATTGCATAGCCAGACTTGCAAAACGCTGTAATAGAAAACACCGGCACAGGAAGTTATATTTGAAAATAATACAAATTTTTAAATTTACTATGGTTGCTCAAACGAAAATATTTGAGCAAAAACAAACGACTGAAAGACAAATAAACAGCTGATTCTTAAAAAAATAAAAGCACTGCCCTGTAAAAAAAATTATTTGAATTTGAAATTTCAACTGAAACCCAAGTTATCTAAGTTCAAAGTGACAAGTGTGAAAAACAGCAATTACATTTTATTTTTATTTTTTTAAGTAATTCGAGAATAATTTAAAACAATTTTAACTTAGGAACTAAGCACAGAAATATTTTAAACATTGAATAAATAGCAGAAAATGAATACATTGCAAAGTCCAGTGACAACGCCACCTAACTAGGCCGGGACCTGTTCTAAGGTGAACGTTTAATTTTGTGCGTGCTTGTTCAATACTGTGATTATTACAAAAACAAAATATTTTGTAACAAATACATAGGTCAGGAGACAATATAAGATCCTGATAATAAATCATGAGAATATCAAACACATGGCCTCACACGTCGAATGATTTAACCCAGCACCACCTTTTGTGTTGTTACAAGCTTGTATTTACCTTGCAATATTTGTTAGTTTGTCAGTTTGTTTAGGTCAAATTATTCAAGCTGAATTAGAACCACTTCCTCTTATCGTTAGCTCAGTGCCGATTACAATGCATTTTTATGGTGAGCATGACCTGTTTATACACCCAGGATCGGCTCTCGACGAAGATACTCTTACATGGTCAACAACACAGATACAAAATTTTGTATACGCATTGAATTATGATAGCCAGTTCTACATTTCACCACGACATGGCCGCCGCACCCAGGGTTGGCAACCAATGAGGGGACTCCTCAACGGTCAACAGCACAGAAACGATATTTTGTATCCGTATTCAATTGAATCGGTCATTTCAAAAAGGGCGTTTGAGGCACTTTTTCGGGAATGATTTTTTTACAAAAATCGTTTCTTTACACATTCACGTTCAAATTAAAAATAGCGCCTACACCTAGTTTAGTGTCGAAGATATGCGGGAGTTTATTTGGTACTTTTGTTTATTTATAACTGATAACAATATCCTTAACATGTCAATTAGGGATTGGTATTTTTTTTTTTAATATACAGGTTGTCCGAGACTTAAAATCCTCTACTCTTACTTCACGTTCCAGTAGACGTCAGAAGTCAGTTTTGCTATATGGAGATAGCTTGGTCATTCTAAAAAGGGCACTTTTGTATGAAGACATCTCAGTCATTTTGAAAAGAGCATATATTTTAAATATTAAATGCTTAATTACTAATTAATAAAACAATATAAAAATATACAAAGTAAAGCATTATTCTAAACAAATTTGGCTAGTTTTCTTCGATATTTTTTGTTAAAGAATTTCAATTTATTTAAGGCTAGAAATAGTTTCTTATGCTTCCTGAAAAATTAAATTTTTGCTTCAGATGCCCTTTTTGAAATGACCGATTCAATTATGATAACTTGTTCTAAGTTTCACCGCGATAGGGCTGCTGCACCCAGGGTTGGCTTCCATGGAGAGGAGATATTATCGGTCAACAGCACAAAAACAAAATTCTGTATAGCATTCAATAATGATAGCCCGTTCAAGTTCCACTATGATATGGCCGCTGCACCTAGGGTTGGCTCGGGACAGAGCATTTTAATAAAAGTTTGTTTTTTTTAATGTTTTCACTATTAAGTTATTGTTTATATAATTACCTACAACAACAATACCTACAACAACAATACCTACTAGAGAAGATGTGAATGTACGAGTATGTGTAATGGCTGCAATTAGATGTTCACCCAGTCTCAAATTAAACCCCCGTCTCCCCTCCCGCAGGATAAAGGTTATCCTCTAGGAAGCACTGTTTTAGGTAACAACTCTACAATGATCAGACCAGTCTCAACATACGCTTCAGAAGCTTGGACTCTAACAAAAAGGGATGAACTTAGTTAGAACTGATATTTAGTTCTCTTTAGGATGATAGTAAGTGGAGAAGACGAACAAACAAAGAGCTGTTAAATTTTACAATGATGCAAAAATGCAAATATATATATATATATATATATATATATATATATATATATATATATATATATATATATATATATATATATATATATATATATATATATATATATATATATATATATATATATATATATATATATATATATATATATATATATATATATATATATATATATATATATATATATATATATATATATATCTACGTTGATTCACAAATTGAGATCACTATTATGCTTCTGAAACAGCTTGTCTAGTGATTACAGTTTATTCTAGCATTTTATTCTATCATATCCAAGTGGCCATGTATAAAAATATCTATCCTACGCGATACAGACTTGAATACACCTACACATATACACACAATCTCGTACATGCCCCAAATTATCACTTGCCTTATAAAGTTGCCCGGCTCCCGTTACCTTATAGCCACTTACGGTCACTTTTCTCTTACCGCAGGGGATACTCAAGCAAAGTTTCTACGATGGTCTCAATATAAGCTCTTATTTCTCAACAACCAGCATAGGAGCGCTAACCCTGAACGTGGAGAAATTTTCATTGAGTCAATTATTGTTAGAAATATAGAAATAATATTGCGGGTATGTAGAAAAAGTAGAATTTTAGTATTGATGACCGGCAATAAACCTCAAAACACCTTCAACTGAAACAAAATAAAATAAATATTTCAAAGTATATTAAATACTGTGCGCGTACACTCTCAACATGTCAATTTTATTATTTATTTATTTATTTATTTATTTAGGTACATAGGATTAGGTATACAGTTCATTCATAGGTCATGTAATCTTATAATAATTATATAAATTATTTAATAATTAATATAGGGAGGTTTAACACATCTTACATGACCTTTACTGCCAATAGCACATCTAACTAGGCGATAATTTGTCCCGTCTCTAGATGTGCATATTTTTATGCAATTTTAAGAAATGAAGTGTTTTTTTTTTAAATAAATTATTTGGACCCACCACCTGTATATACACATAAATATACCAATTTTATTAATATATAACAATAGATAACACATGCCAACTGGCGTTTTGGTGCCGGGGTTTAAGTAGCTTATTTTCCATGAATTTTATGCCCTGAATTCAAATATGGCATAAGGTTTCGCCTAGAAACTCAAAGACCTGAGATATAACATTTTATTGAAATTTACTGAAAGTTACACTATTTTGACCTAAATACATTGATCAAACAAAAAACTAAACAATGATTTTTCATTTCAAAATACAAATATTATTATATAGGTACAAAGATAACTAGTGACTGAACACATCGAAAGTTTCTTTTCTTCTTATTCTTCGCATATGTAGCAAAACACATCAGGGAGATTTACACATATTTTTCTAATTGAACTTATTTTATTTCTGTTCAATAACACAGCACGCATTTTATGACAAGTTGTTCATACACATAATCCGCTTTACCAGCTATGATGTCCGTACGTCGCCAGAGATTTCACCGGCGAGTAAGAACTCGTCTCCCTAGGGGAAGGGTGATCTGTATAGCTGGTGGAGAAAAACTTATTTTTATATTTGGATTCAGCGCCCTAAATTTAGCTAAAATCATTTCTAAAATCCTAGGAACCATATTTTTTTTGCAAGCTTGTCCAATTAAAGTTAAGTAGCTACTATTACTATTTCTAGTATTTGTACTATACTATAACAGTACTAGTACTACTGATGTATTCTATAAGTTTCTTTCTTTGAAAGAAGCACCAACAGAAACTAAAAACCACTTTTTTGGTACTACATATTATAGCAAAGATACATATTTTTTTCAAATCGTTTCAATGGTCCAGTTGAATAGATTGTAAGGATAAGATTAGGAAGAGAACAAATAATAGGTAAGGTAAAAAAACTGCAATTTTCATAGAGTTACACAGGATGAGTTTTTAATAGGTGACATCCTTGTAGTGGGTGAGTCAGTACGACAAACTAAGCGACCTTTGATAAGAATTTTCAACAAAAAATACGAAACAGAAAATTAAGTAATGCAAGTAAATAAAGGCTTATAACCTATATTTATTTAGCTATTTAATTAAGAATAAATTATTATAAAAGATTGATTTCCTTACAAAAATAACTGGAACCGAAAGGCAAAACCTTAACCTTTTGCTTATTTGATTCTGTCACCCAACTGGGACTAGCCCGTTCTAGCTCGTTCTATATTCATAGGGATACATAGACAGATGTATCGCTACACATCTGTCAACCATTCAGAAATACGACATAATATTTTCATATATTTTCTTTTATAATATATTTGCTACAGACTAGAGCTGCTAACATAGCAAAAAAGACACTGAAGTAATAATTTGAAGGCCAAAATCTTATTATTAGTTACCCTATAAGCCTCTAACTAAAGGCTACACTAAATACTTCAAAATTGGTACTGTGCATCTCCCAGTAATGATTTAATCTTCGATATCATATAGACACATCGACACATCCATTAATCGAAATCGACCCTGCTGCTATGTCTGATCTTAATATTCTATTAGAACTTCCTTGATAAGAATCAGCAGACATATATTAACAGATTTATCACTTACTTTCTCTGTTAACCATCCTCTACAATTCTGATTACAAAGAATGAGAAAGCAAATAAATCGTTCCTCATTACGTTTGGCCATTGCGACTGTAATGACAATTGACTGCGCAATGGCGTCGTTTCAGACAACAAAAGTGATAAGCTCCAAGATTTACGACAGATGAAATGGAGTTACAGCTTCATTACAGAAAATTCAATTCTTCAATATAATAAGAGAATTATTAATAGGAGCTAATAAAGGAGAATATAATATGTATTAATTTGGTTGTTATATATATTGTTTTGAAAATGAATTGTACTTTTTTGGACTTGGTATTCTTATATTAAATGTTATATTACTTAACATATTATTTTAAATATTAATGACTTTTTATCTTTTTTCTTACTTATAACTTTATTTTAGTTTTAGGTATATTTGTCATACTCTATTTAGTGGTATGTTACATTCTATTTAATGGATATTTTAAAATAAAATTGCGTTTTTTTGTGGAGCATATTTCACTGCAATTTAGTTTTATGAATATTTACTAAAACTTTTACATAATTTATTGTAACATTAGTCCTGTCCACCCTAGAACGGGATAGTCCCAGTTGGGTGACATAATCAAATACCTAAGCAAAAGTTTAAGGTTCTGCCATTCGATTCCTGTTATTTTTGTAAGCAAAAACAGTGTTTTATTGTAAGTAAAATTCATTCAAAACATAGTTTCTTAGATATAATTTAATGTTGTTTAGATGAGTTTTTATCGATTAAGTTTCTTCATTCTCAGGGATATCGTGTAAAACAAATCAGATACCTTAACCTTCAATGTAATTTAAACTCAAGTCTAGATTTTTTTTTATTTTAGTTGAATCTAATTGTGATTTGGAAGGGTAGAAAATAGTTAAAATAATAACATATTTACCGGTGATGAAATTTATATTTTGGTAATATGTTAACCAATAAATATCAAATTAGAGAAATCAGCTTGGCGGCACATATTTTCTCCTATATTTTTTTGTATAAAATTAATGTTTATACCTGTCAGACATATTATATATGATTTTAAAGTTAGTTTTGAAACCTTGTGCACCAACTATTAGGCACTCTTTCGAAAATATAGACTTTGTTAGGATTATGTTAGAAGTTAATTAAATAAATTATAATTTAAAATCGCCTAAATTTTAATAATACGATGGTACTATCGGTCAAGGAAAAAACATTTAAACGAGATAATAGACCATTTCGTTAAGAAACGCTTTTAAGGGTAGCATGAATGATATATCACCAGACGATTATTTTATAAAATTACTGATTGTATATCTTAGACCCGATTATATCGACCCACCCTTGGATGTTCATGGCTGATACCATAGGTATCAAAGTCACTCAGACGCTTTCTAATATAATATAAATATACGAAACTCGCCTCATTTACCATCGTTTAAGACTCACCTTAAGGATTACTACCTTTCTAAGAAGTAACCAGTTCTTCCCTTTCTCTCCTCTTCCTCTCCCAATTTCCTCTCCTCGGGCACTATTAGTTTTAAATTCTTCCGCTTGTCTGTATGTTATGTAATAATCTTTATTTTCACAATGCGCGCATGTACCACTGTGTTTAGGTTAGTTGTAAGACATTGCCATGTGGCAATAAGCTTGCCTTTTTGTATACCAATTAAGTACAAATAAATAGTTTATTATTATTATTATTATTAATATACAGCGCTACTTCTAGGTTATATTATATTAAGAGGACTCCAAAAATGAGGATCGCTCATTTTTGGAGTGCGAAAACGCGGTTTCGAACAGCAGCGTGAAGCCCCACACCATAGTTATTGTAAAACTGAAAACGCGGAATTTAACACAAATCTGTCGGAATACTGCAACGGCTTAAGTATTATTAAAATATCTTCCAATCAACGAGATGGAGGCTAGTAGAAAAATGCAAAAGGACTAGCTAGAATGGAGGATTCTGGAATAGCACAGCAATGCGCATAATGCCGCTATTCATCGCAGAACGCGGCTATGAGCCTCATGATCTGTGACTGCGAAATGTGGGTTAAGCGTTTGCGGCCCATTTTCATTATGTAAAAATTCAATTTTTCATTCAGCGTCGCGGCTGCCGCCTTTTCAGACGACGAGGATAGGGGTGAGAATGACGTCACGCGGACGGAAAGTCAGCGTGAAATATGCTTGTAATTATAGTAAGATTAAGGATCTCGACGTTTCAGCCATGTTGCAATGCTCGTTATCCTAAGTAGACTAGAGCGTAAATAATATCACTAGGTTTCCGCAAAGGGTAATATTTTAGTCTAAAACAAATTGCTCTTTCAATCTGATACTGGGAATTATTCAATAAATTACAAAATATTGGCTTAATCATATAAATTGTATTGCAAATAAAATTTTAAATAGAAGCACTTGCGATAAACAGTGCTTACTCTCAGTTGTCTGTGTTGTTTCTTTAATATATCGAAAATATTTTTTTTACTAATTTACCAATCATTATCAGTTTTTGATTTAACCTAGAAGTATTCAAATAAAATTTTAATCAAAAAACATTTGGTTTTTAAACTGTAAAATAAAATTTGTTATTTTGTTACTGCCAACCCCGGGAGAAGACTCGTTTGTAAAGTTTAAATTTGAAGTAAGTACCCACTACTACAAAGCTAGTACGCACTAGTATATAAAATAAAAAATAATTATATCCGCTATTTGTGCCAAAAAATTACTGTATGTCAACATTCAGATGTATTGATTCACTAGATGTCAAAGTTTATAAATACACAAAATGAATATAAAGGTCATATCCGTTATTGTTTTGTGATATAATAACAGCAGTAAAAAACACCTTATCCTCACAATTCTACTCGTAAAAATGGAAATGTTAGGGATTTTGTTATTTCATGCGGTAAGATCCGTTTACTATAAATGCACTAGCTAAATGTTTTAGTAATTACATACATGACAATCCAATGAATGACCATAAACGTAGCGTCCGTAGTTGACACCGGTTCTCCTCGTTGTTACCAAAGTTAAGCAGCGGCGGGCGCGGTTAATACTGGGATGGGTGACCGCCTGAGTGTTTGCGTGATGCTACAAATGCCCACCTAGTAGATGGTGCCAATAGGAAATAAGGCGTGTTCCACGAAAAGGCATATGCCTTGTGGATAAAAAAAAACACTTAAAATAAAATATTATTAAAGTTACGGATTTTAAGAAGTAAAAATCACTACTGAAATGAAGGGTGGGTCTAATACGTAATATGGCAAGGGACTGTATGTCTAACGTATTGAACAAGTAAGAAAAAGTAGACTTTAATCCAGCTTAAAATTCAGAAGAAATTGAATTTAAAGCTGCGAGTCTCACTATCTCGATGGCTGGTAACGTTACAAAATTTCTTTATTCGTGGTTTTCAACTCTTTAATGTGAAATTTCACAATTAACTGATGTATTTATTACCATGCGCCATTCTTTTACAACCAACCTTACTGTGAAGTGTCTATATGAGTGTGCGTGTAACAAAAGTGCGAGTGCCATCAGAAATGATGCCTGCATGCCAAATTTCAGCTCAATCGGATAAAGCGTTTGGGCGCTATCGTGGAGGAATACACACATACAGACAGACATACTGACAGACTGACAGACACACACACACACACAGAAGTGCGTCCCCGATACTTTCCTTATATAGTCAGGAAAGTAATATATTATGTATATAGTAACATTAATAAGTAGACTATTATTAAAATTAATAAATATACTAGTATAAATAGTAAAATAATAATAATAAAATAATAGTAAGGTTAAGTCATATTAATCAGTATACTATTTGGTAGCGAACGGTTTTGGGCAGCTGGGGCCATAATATCTACTGTGTTTTCGGATCGGTCCAACTCACGATTCAACTCCTTTTCAGAAGCCTCCTGGTGTGGAAGGCTACCCGGGTAACTCACGCGTCGTAGGCCTCACGGCTGGTGGATCAGTATCTCCTGTGGGACTGCCTTCCGGAGCTACTGGATGGTTTGCGCACCGTTCGGCGACGGCAATCGGTTGTGCGCTCTGACTAATTGCTTAGAGACTATGGTAATATACTGTCTCCTAAGCAGCGGGGGTGGATACTGACCTGTTGTCTTGTCATTTTTGAAAGGACCTATTGGCCACCCGATCTCGAGTAGTATAACGGGCAAAGAACGTCCAGGTCCGCGATAAATTCTTATTGAATTACCGCTGAAATATACCAGGTAGAGGCCGCGTAACCAGTCGAGAGGAAGAAGGTATCCAAATGGTTAATTCGAGACGGATATCATTCTAAAACTGGTAAACAGCGGTCGAGGCTCCTCGCTGGGTACCTTTTCCGATGCCACACCGTAGGGCGTTGGCCTTTGTCGGACATGTTGGCTAAGTTGTTGTATCTAAGTCATCTACGCTCACCTCACGGGAGATAGAAGGATAACTATCGTTAAAACTTCCTGATGTGACGGGTTCGCCAGTTGTATTTGGCAACCCAAGTTGTTACCTACAACTGAAGGTTCCAGTGATATGTTGAGTTCACAGAGACCTTTCCAGGTTAAGTTCCTCTTCTGATGGAAACTGAGCCGTGAATTGGGTTAACCCAAGAACACGAGCAGGCTATCGGTTCTAATCTGCACGGAACCATTAGGAACCTATGGTTAGGAAGCCCTAGGCAGAGGGCTTTCGTTATGCAGAAGCATGCAGTCCGCACAATAGCGCGTATGGCGCTTGATACACCAGCTAGGCCTCTGTTTAGAGATCTCTGCATCATGACGCTGCCGTCCATTTATATAATGGAAGTAGCGCTGTTCTTTCGCAGAAATCTAGTTGATTTTGAAGGGAACGGTGTGCATCATCACTACCTAACAAGATCCCGTAGCATGCTACGTTCGGAAAGTCATGCATTATCCAAGTCGGAGAGGCTAGCTTATATCGCCGGCCCAGCGGTTTATAACAAACTCAGCGAGCACATTAGGCAGGCGCAATCTCTTGGCGTGTTTAAGAGACGCCTTAAGAGATACCTTACAGATAAGGCGTTTTACTCACTGGAGGAATATTACTCGAGTAAAGTCTAAAATGCTTTGGTGGCTAAAGTGTTTAATCTCTTTGCATTTTGTTTTGTATTTCTTCTTTTTACATTACTCTTGTGTTTTTTTTTTCTTCATTTAGTTTTGTTTATTTTATCTTTTCTTTACGATAAAAAAAATGTTTGTTTGTTAATATGTATGAATGTTTGCTAATCTGTATCTGACTTGTATACCATTATACTAATAAAATGAATATGAATATGAATAATATGAATATGTGATACATACTATAAATATATTATCTATGTAGTAAAATTATAAGTATACTATTAATATCGGTATCATACATTATATAAAATTATATTCTGAATACCGCCCATTAGGTAAAATTCCGTATGACATAATAAAAACTTGTTGAACCGCGAACATACCATCTACTTTATAAACTATACAGTGCAACATTTTCGATCCGCTACAAGGTAAGGTGTTTGTCACGTCTGTAGGTGACATTTTCTACGTTAAGTCGACAGAAATTCTCAGCTGGGAGATTGTGGAAGATGTGAAAAGGCACTTCGCGCGGGGGCTTTGCCGGTCGGACATGTGATGACATGTCGGATGACTTCATCGCTTCTTACGCGAACGTAGCGCAGCCCGGGAGTGGAGAGGATTTCATATTTAAAGGGATAGGGGAAATAAATACTGAAACAAAATATAAACTCACATAGTGAGTACAGGGCTATTGCTCTAATAGGTACATATTAGGGATGCGCCGAATGTTCAGTTGAATATTCACATTCGGTATATTCAGCTTATTTCTAAATGTTCGTATTCGCCGAATATTAGGCTAGTTTGCCGAATAATTACCGAACATTTAAATAGTGCTATTTTAAGAATTATATAGTTTAAAGTCTTAAATCTGACACACGTACATAGTATTTGTAAATGAAACAATACTAATGTTGTTTAATTATCATTTAGTCAAAACAATTAAGCATTAAAAAATTCAACATAATTCAAGTGTTATTTTGTTTAAATCAACGTTATTCTTTTCTAACAAAAGACCAGGATCGCTAATTAACATTTACCATTCTAAAAAATAAAAGTTTTAGATCATTAATTTTAAAACAATATCCACCAAATAAAATCACCAAGTTTTATCAAATATTTTAGTTACAATTCAACAAAGTCGTTACTTTGCTCAACTCAACAATTTACATACAAAGATCTGTGAAATGTCAGACTCATTAGTCAAGTTACGAAGTTAACAAACATAACTATTTAGTATTTATTATTTAAGAATGATAAAAAAAAACTAGACTCTACTCTGTTAGGTAGCATTTTTTTAAATAAATATTTCCTGCTTTGAAACATAATCGTTTGCTATCACAGATGTAGCCGGAGAGGATAAGAAAAAATCTGGCTAAAATAGCAATGTGTTTATATTTTCCTTGGTTTTTTTGCCTACCATGTAAAAGGACTAAAATGGCGATCTACTAAATTCTCATCAAAAATGAACCGAATCATTCGGCCGAATATTCGGTTCGGTACATTTTAGACCGAATATTCTGCCGAATATTCGGTTGGGTACATTTTAGACCGAATATTCTGCCGAATATTCGTATTCGATTGAACCCTTATTCGTCGCATCCCTAATAGGTATGATGTAAGAAAGACTTGACTCTAGCTAGGTGCTTAACAAAATGTCCAGCGCAAGATGACATCAAACGTAATATATATACTTTAATTACAAAGAATCAATAATAATATACAAAACAATATCTTGGGGAATTTATACGACTGTTATACACATGTAAATTACACAGCGCCAGCTACCCCGCAGTAAAACCCTTTTGCATTTACCTAACGATAGACTTCGATCAAAATCAAATTATTTTTGGCTTACTTTATTTCGTGCCTCTATTTTTTTGTTACATATTTTATTTTTATTAATCATAGTCATACTCATATTTTATTAATTGCAAAAAGTATATATTGTGGAATACATTATTTAACATTTGCTCGAAATTGTTCACAACTTCATTACGTGTACATATACTTTTTTATGTAAAGGTAAGACAGACACCTACGATGATATATATATATATATATATATATATATATATATATATATATATATATATATATATATATATATATATATATATATATATATATATATATATATATATATATATATATATATATATATATATATATATATATATATATATATATATATATATATATATATATATATATATATATATATATATATATATATATATATATATATATATAAATATATATATATAAATATAGGATGATGTTTTTACTTAAAATAAAATTAGTAAAAGCTACTTAAAAAGCAGCGAAGGAAATCCCAGCTTGGATCGGGAAATGCTAATATTTGAATGAGATATACTTACGGATGTGCACGACTTTCGACGGTGCAATGTAAGTTTAAAGGTCCTTTTGCAATCCACATATCCCAAAAATCAAGCTAATCCTTTTGCAACACAAAATGCCTCCAATTGAGACGAATTAAAGCGAAAAAATAAAAAATTAAACAAATTGATCACTTCGGCAAAGCCGTGACATAAATGAACGTGACATATCGGAATAATTCAAATTTCGAATGCTACCAACATTTAAAATATGATACATTTAGGCTGAGTTTGTTATCAAGGAGCCATTTTTTATTATTATACAATTTTATACTGGTTTACCGTATTTTGATAACGTTATACAGCCTTTTTTATATACTTCTCTGCCAGAAATTAAGATTGAAGTTTCTTCTTACATTTCATTAAGCATATGGAGTTTTTTTTAATTTCTATTTCGATTTAATGGCTCGTTGATAACAAACTCAGCCTAAATGTATGTATATATATATATATATATATATATATATATATATATATATATATATATATATATATATATATATATATATATATATATATATATATATATATATATATATATATATATATATATATATATATATATATATATATATATATATATATATATATCTATATATATATATATATATATATATATATATATATAAAAAAAATTTTTTTTTTTTTAAATAATCCATTTATTAACTCAAATCTGGGTATCGGTCAGGTAGATAACAAAAGCGCCGAGTAAGTAGTGGTGTTTAACCTTTCATAACTAAAGTTGTATTTGAGATGGAATCCTGTTTTTTTTGTTTCAAATAGCTAATCAAGTGAAAAAATTTAAGTATTACTAAAAAGATTAGGCTATATAGCCTTTATTTTGAGAAAATCGACCTTTTCTGAAAACAACAGTTAAAAAAAGTTGAAATCTATAATACTTTTTTTTTTCCTAAAAAACTAACCTTATTTTTTTAATGGCTCTAGGTTAACTGTACAAGACCCATTATTAACGATCATAATGGATTTTTTTCAAGGATGTATATGTAGTAATTTAAAAGTTATCAAAATTTTACTCATACAGTTTTTAACAAATATATATTTTTTAATTTACTAAAATGACAGGAATTTCCTTTTTTTTAAGTTATATTTAACTGTGATAATGGACCTAAAATTTGCTTACGTTACAATTTCTTGATTTTACTTATTCATTGTGCAGTATTTTTGACCTAATGCTCATAATATTCCATCGTGTAATTAGTTTAAAAAAAGTTCAAACGTCAGTCCGCTTATTTAATAGCCAAAACCTCGTATGTTGAGTAAGTTAATTAAAAATTGTAGCACTCCATCGTCGCTGGCACATGCTGAAGTTTTCGTAAAATTGAGCATTTCCATAAAATAGATTACTACCTCTCACATCCACCCGCTCGGCGTCGTTTTCTTTTTTGTAAACTTCCGCCGCTATATCACCCGACGGAAGGCGGCGCGGAACAACGATAAACTTTCTAACTTATAACTTATATATCAGAGAGATGCAGGCGCTGATGAAGTTGATATATAGCCATTGTACGTCACTGCTCGTTTGTTATTTTGAAGCGATACGAAATGATCTGTCGATACTTTTAAGCTGTCTGTCGGCAAGAGACTGAAAAAGAAAGACGTGAACACCTAAAAGAGGGATCTTGATGGCAGTGTTATATACGCTGCATATCTGCACTAAGCGGGCTGCATTAGTAACATTATTATAAGGCCACTGTTTTTTAGTGAAATGCATCCTCGTTATACTTTTAACCCCTCCTCTCGCGAAGTAAAAATTCAGCTATCACTTTTGCGCGCGACATATTCGCGCGACAAATCGACGCGAGTCGACGACCTTGATACAAACGACCATAACTTGTAAACCACTACACCGATTATAAAAACATAACTGTAAAATGACCGCATAGAAATTTTAAATATAAAACATTATAACTTTATCTCGTAAAACAATTAAGATAATAATGAATAAATATTACAAAATTGGCGAACTGAAAAAACTCGCCTATAAAATCATTTCGATTTTTTTGTCACAAAATACGTAAAATATGCAAAAATTGTAAATACAGTTATGTTCTTTATTAAATGTTTTACCATAACCATATTTTTTTTTGACTTATTTGCATACAAAAATATTTATTTATTCAGCCAAGAAAAAAAATATGTGTTCTCGTAAAAAAAAAATTTTTTAATTTTTAATTTGTGACTACTTATGGTATTTTTTTATATGAAATTCTTTCAAAATAACTTTATTACTGCATCACACTTCTTAGAAATCACACCAGAACTTTGAGCTTTGTCTGATATTACAGAAAAATCTAAAGTTTTGAGAGTTTGCGTCCAAAACTTAATAATAAACTTTGAATGCTCATAATATAAATTTCGTTAGATTTTTTCAATTATATTGCCTCATTATAAACTTATTATATGTCTAATAACTAATTACTATACTCCAAAGAGTCACATTTCATCGAAAAACTATGGAAAATCGCACTTAATTCTCTCATAGTAATTATCTAAACAAGTTTCTTTGCGCGAGTCATATTAGAAAACAACATATAATGTTCAAAATACGCCTAATTAGGTTTGTCGTCGCCGAAGTCTTTTGTTTAAAAATTCGTGAAAAACAGCAAATGGACTATCTCAAATGACTAATCCTCATTCCGAAACTACCTAAAATGCAAATTAATCACTGTTCTCCAGTAAATAACACTCAAACACTGCACACACAACATTTTTATCACCCATTTCGCGGAAACGTAAGCGGTTGTGTTGGTTGCCGGCGGACACTAGCGTTTGACGTCTATGCTCACTTTTTAAATCGTCCTTCGATATTGCCAGACGGAAATCTTGAATTAAAGATATTTTGGCCATATCGTAGCGCCCTCAGAAAGTATATAGTACGGCGTGTCGAATTGTAAATTGCATTTTTCGCAGCGGCGAGCGTTTGGTCCCGTATACAACGTTACGGAGTGTTAGGCGGCCGACATTTGATCCGCCAGGGGATGTTACGGAGCGACCGGGTTAAATACCACGATGCCAGTCGTTATATCTTAGAATCAGGGATTATGCGAACCATTGTGATAACTCAATATTGCCAGGCAATCAACACGTTGCTAGCTATGCAGCTATGCCAGCTAGCCAAGAGCATTAATCTTTAACAACCAACCAGCTAACTAAGACGACCATGTTGGAATACATTTAACACAAGGTCATATCCGGGGAGGGGAAGGGGGAAGCCCCCCCCACCCCTTCTCAGATATTTTCTTGAGTAAAAAATAAAGTCGAGAAAAATTGAGAATCAAGGAGAATCCGCGACTTGCGTAACTAGTGTCATAAAGTATCCTGGGGAAGGGGTGTTGGGATTTAACCCCCCGAAAACGGACGTATTTTTGTTTCATTTTACGGGCAAATTTAAGTTTGGTGGGTATCGCGCCCGTTATATTAAATGAATTCCCCCCCCCCCCCCCACCCCTCCTAAATTGAAGTCTGGATACGTGCATGTTTCAAGAGTTAATATTTCAGTCGGTGGGCCCAGTTAACCTTAGCCCGGGACGTCTTTCTATAACTGTAATAGCTTTGAGAAGAGACTCTCGTGAGACGGGTCCAAAGCCCCGCTCTGGCAATAATGTGGCCGGTTCCCATACTTCCTTGCGGTGTGTGTCAAGTGGACTCGAACTGCAGCTCTGGCTGCATTCGTGTAACGACTCCATACCGAAAATTAATACTATTGCCTCAGTTTCTTCCTACTCTCAAGGCGACGCGGCGGACCGCTGCGCTCATCTGGGTGTACCAATCTGTGCGTCGACACAGCGACTAGGCCGACTCCAGGGCGATGGATAGGAGCGGTTGTTTCGGGCATTTAGGCTTTCCTTGAGTTGTCCGTCAAAACAGATAATCTCTCGCATCCCTCTTTGATGCAGGTTTTGGGGCATTCCAGGCGTGGTACTAACGCGGTTGCCACGCCGAATAAGCTTTGGGGCGTTCCCAAGATTGACCCGCACAAAACCATACTTAAGCGCTTTCCGCCCACGACTGGCCAGGACCGTTTGTCTAGTGCTTCTCGCGACTTTCAACAGCGATACTAAAACGACTATATTGTTAGCGTTCGATCGATGGACATTACGATTTAAATAGGCGAGCTCGCCATCTATTGTTATTTTACGCGTCACAAAACTACACTCTTACATAGAAGTTGTAAGGTATTCGTTGTTATGAGTAAGCGGACTGCCTGTTATAAATTGTGTCTTGTAACACGAAAACCTAACAGTTGCGTCTTAATTTTGTAAATACGCATAATCCACTATTCTTTCTACACTACTAGCAGAGGTCTGATATATTTCACCTTATAGTGAGGCTTGTGAGGGACCACCCCTTACTAGACTCCAAATTGTGCGGTGTGAGGTGGTGGTGTCAACTAGCGGGTTATCTCCGTAATCAAAGTCGATTTTAAATATATCAGAAGGTTTTCATTGAAATTTATTATTGCCAGTTTGTAACGCTTCTCGAATTGGTTATATTGACGCGGATGTATTGGCTATCTGCCTGAAGCTACGAGGGTGTATGGGTAAGAATTGTACTTGTGCTCCTAGTATCTCGTACTGGGCACGGCTCAAGTCTGTGGGCCGATAAATGATGCAATCCGAAATATTCCGAGTAAAAGTATTGTTTCATCGTGCTGATTCATCGCTGCACGAGGTAGAATAATAGCTGAATTTGTGTCAGTGTATTTCACTGGAAATCAATGCATTTGTTGATTGCATGTGACGGTACTTAGGGGCCGTTTCAGGCTCTTATTAATGGCGTTTCGACGCCAGAATGTCCCGGTGCAATATTATTGCCGTCGTATCATGGCGTAAAGTTGTGTTATGTCTAATCGAATAAAATACTATTCGTGTCTTTTCGACGTAATCGAGCCGTGGCGTTCAAATTTAAAGTTGTGATACAATTAGTCTGGAATTTTCCGGTTCATCATTGCGACTGCCGGAAGTTTTCTTCTCAGTGTGGCTGTCGGTATCTATCGAAACTTTATACACGCGTATGCTGTACCGGAAAATATAGTGTTTACGCAATAATATACAGTTAGGCAAGAAAGTAAAGTAAGTCGCTTTATACGCCTAAAAGCCTCGCCAAACAGAACAAGTACCTAGCGCCGCGTTAAGCGTAACTAGCGTCGCGTTTTAACGTCGCGTACTTTGGATGTCACACTGAAATCGACTGGATATTGACGCACACAGAGCGTACCGCAGATCGATAACAGTCTTGGGAAAGTTTCTTTGTTGTTGAGATGTCAAGTGATTCAAGTGATTCAGATTTGGAAGAATTATTACTTTTGTTCGCTTTGTCAAGATCGCAGTTAAAAAATTATGGGTACACGACATTAATAAAAGGAGAAATAAATTAGGAGAATATATATTACTATTGGTGTAGGAGCTTTTATGACATGAAGATCGTTTGTTTTATATACTCTCGTATGGCGCAAGATTTACTCGTAGATTTACAAGAAATTCGTTAAAAATTTGTAACATTTTAGTAATCAATAAACAGATTGATAAATTACTAACCATTCATATTAATTTCTTTCTTAAATTCTTTCCACAATTTTGATTTTATCGCCATGTTTTATATTAATTATCTTTCGTTATATAGGCAGGGGTGTCTCCGAACATATTCTATCAGTTTTTCAGTCATAATGCTTGTATTTTCACGCGTAAGTCGGACGCTTTCAAGAAATTTGTAAACAAATACAACGCCCGGCGTCAAAGCGTTCTAGCGCGACGTCAGAGCGCCGCGTACTGCCAGCGCCCGCGCTCTGTTTGACAGTACTTATAATACCGTCACAGTACCTACAACACAACTCGGCGCTATAGCGCGGCGTCAGGATTTACGCTGTAGCCCTTAAGATGAGAGGCCATAAGATGTCATAATTTTTTATAGATAGGATAGAAAACGAATTTACCGCGTGAAATTTGTAGCACCCGACGTTTCGGTGACGTTGCAGGCGCCGTTGTCCAGGGTAGACAAATTTCACGCGGTAAATTCGTTTTCTATCCTATTTATAATGTCAAGCAACCGCGATAGTCTTCGACTTCATAATTTGTTGTTCCATAAACATGATTTTGAAACGCAAAATATTTGTCATAATAGTTCTGGAAGTGGTAATATATACAGATAAGCATTGAAAATACAACATCATTTTCTTGGAAAGGATAAACAATATTATTTCAAAATATACAACTAATAGTTGTTGGTGAAGATGGTTATCAGAAATAACCACACTTTGAAATTAAAAATAGTCAAACATTCATAATAATTATAATAATCATATCATAATTATCATTGCACTGGGTGACGCTTATTCATAAGATATTACGGATAAGATAATTAAATAATCAATATTTAGATAATAATTAATATTATAAAAATAATCAAATCTACGAAGTCATAAAAAACCTTAAAGACAACCAAAATGGTTAAAATTGACAATAATCAAATAGTCAAAAATCCGTGGCAAACAAAAATAATACACTATTTCCATATAAATGTAAATATAACATTTTTTAAAAATGGTGAAATAATGAATTGGAAATGATACATATCTACATAGCAACGTTTGCTTATTTGACATGCCTACATATGATACTAATTAATCCATCTTAATAAATAACCGCCTCTCACGTCGTTTTTCTCGTTACTTCTTTTTTATTTATTATATCCTTTTTGATATTCAAACGCTAATTCTTATCATTTCAGACATCATTCATAGTTTACTTTTTACTATAAATAGCGTTGCTTATTAAATTTACATAAGATTAATTACTCAACATTATTATGAAAAATTAAACCAATGTATAAGGGGGTTCAATTGCATAGGTCTGGAATTGATTAGGTGGTGATTTTTATCTCTAACATGTCAAACAGATCGATTCACTAACTTGCCGGCTGTATTCATTTTGAATGCCTCTAGAAACCCGAAATTTGTGACTCTTTTCTTTTCAGCTGTAATCATCTTTTGTTAGTGTTTTATTGGGAGCCCTTCTAATAAAGTATCATTATTGACGAACCAAAGGTTGGTGCTTTTGTTTTGCTAATAGTCTTTCGTATTTGTAATCTATATATAACACCTTTCATTAGTCTCCCTTCCGACGAAAGCAGGCTTACAGACAATGCCTTAAAAAATTAAAAAAAGGGTTCTAGTGTTGCTATTTACACAACTTTTTTCTCATTGTACCTAATGACTATGAATATATAGTTTTAAGTGGTTTCTTAATTTAAATTCTACAGCAACGTTTCGCTACAATTATAATTGGATTGGATATGTATATTTGTGTAGATTCACTATGTTTTCAATTCTGTTACTAAATCATTCTATACTTGCTCTAAAATAGAACTGAAAATTTGCCGAAAAATCAGACATCTGCTACTTACGTGTTGGATATAATAATTAAAATGCTTCCCTCTTTCTCACACACATACACACTTCCTTTTTTCTTCGTGATAATATATCTTTTTTTCTTTTGTTTCAGTGCTGATGGAAACTACGAAGTTACGATCATGACGAAAGCCATCCTCCATCACACTGGCAAAGTGGTCTGGAAGCCGCCCGCCATTTATAAATCTTTCTGTGAAATTGATGTTGAATATTTTCCTTTCGACGAGCAGACCTGTTTTATGAAATTCGGGTCATGGACTTATGATGGTTATATGGTAAGTTTTACGACTATACTTTAAAATAACTATAAAGCAGAGTATAGATTTTAAAATAAAATACATGGAGAATTGGGAAGGGAGCGGGATTACCATCTCAGTAAATATTTCTCGACAGGAATAGGTAATTTTTAGTTTAGTATCATACTAGAATAGTAAAGCTATATATATATATATATATACGTGGCATAGAGATAGTAATTATGGAAAATTATTTCATATCACATCATAATCATCATTATAATCAACTCTTTGTGAGTGTAGCTCTTTAACTAATGACTTCATCAATAATCTTCTTCCATTCTACCCTATCTGAAATATTCAACTCAGATGAAATATGTAGTAGCTTGGATTTAGTGGGCAATTCAGTAAATATTTACGAATTATTTATAGTGCGAAAACAGTCTAATCGAAATATTTTAGAAATATCAACATTAGAGAGCGGTAGGACATTTTTCGAAAGGTAATCACTATTAAACTTCATGCGACAGAATGCTGCGAAATTATAAAATAACAGAAGCATTATATCACAGAATCTAAATTAGAACACGCTTATAGCACCAGATACAAAACTGAACTACATTAACCGCCTCCACGCCAGCTTATATTAATAATAACAAACATATATATAAATAATGTTGTAGAAATAATAATATTATTGAAATAACTTCCTCATGAGATTAAATTTCTACAAAGTAAATGTTTCAATGCAAATCTGAAAGCCATACTGATTGATTGGTATTCATTAGAGCAATATTTACAAAGACAACATTAATTTATTTTCTTACTTTTTATCTTTGTAAATGGCGCATTATTTTGTAATAATTATAATGGAGCTAATTTATAATTCATACTTTTATTATTTCAAAATCCTAATTATGGTAAATTAAAGTATAGAATTTAAGTTATTTTTTTAAATGTAAATCATGAATTTTAAATTGTCATCTAACTAAGCAGGAATCCGTACAAGGGTAGATATTTCTCGCCTACTTATTGCCAGCAGCAGACATTTCATCAACGGTCATTAAAGCAAATTAATCTCAAAAATGTAATACCTTAACTCAAAACCATTTACAAATATAAACATAATAATCATTATTATAAACTAAAATAAAGGAATACTATAAACGTCAAAATCATCAAAATAGTCAGTTTAAGTAAAGCAAATTTTAACGTAATTAAATTATATGAAGTTTGAATAAAATAATTATATAAATAAAATATTATATCCTCCACATTAAATCGTGAATATAATCATAAATAAATATGCAATCCCCGGAGTATCAAATACATAAAATCCCCAAAACTATCATGGATGACACATTATATATAAATAGGGAGTGTGGTATAAAAATACCATATATGCATTTTCCATAAAACAAATCGCTACTTTGTTAGTCGAAAATTATGAAGTGACAGCTTATTCTTATGTCTAGTATTAAGGTTTATTGAATATTAATTTAAAAAATAGATTTCTGCTGACATACTTAATATTTGCAAAAAGTAGCAAGAACCCTGAGGATGTTAAAGTATACGAAAATATTTCGCTATATTTCTCTAAAACCTGTATATTTAAATAATAGCCCTATTATACGAGCTACCAATATTCCCAGCCAATGGCAATATTACCAATAAGCCCACAACCGATTCTCGCTCTCCAATTCAAAAACTGCCTCAGTGGCCTCAGTGCCAAGTTACTGTGGCGCTTATTAATCATCTTTAATTGACTAAATTCATTAATACCCCAAAATATAGAAAAACCCTAGTTTTAGGGAATTCAAATTAATAACAATGAATTCGTATTTTCGAAAACTTCTTATTAAGCCAAACTTAATTATTTTTAGTTTAGTTACTATTACTATGTCAATGTTTTTGTAAAATTCATTTGTATATGCAGTTAAAATATTAATATTACAAGACAATATTATTTACGGCAGTTCAGACATTATGACAATGGCTATAAAATCGTTGCTGTGGTTGCTATAAATATATAAATAATTCACTAACTATTTAACTAAGCTAATAAATAATAAACATAAATTTTACAAAAAAAAAAAACCGACCCCATTTTTTTAATAAATACAGCAGCCATGTCATGGTGAAACTTAGAACAGACTATCATAATTGAATGCGTATACAAAAAATCGTGTCTATTCTGTTGACCGTTAAGAGGTTCCCTAGTTGGAAACCAACTCCGGGTGCCGCAGTCCTGTGTTGGTGAAACTTAGAACGGGCTCCCCCTGTCGGGAGCCAACCCTGGCTGCAGCAGCCATGTCATGGTGAAACTTAGAACGGGCTATCATAACGGAATGCGTATACAAAACTTCGTGTATGTGCTGTGGACCGTTGAGGAGTCCTTCGTCGGGAGACAACCGTTGGCTTAGAATCAGGTCATGCTTAATATAAAAAATGAATTTCCGTCGGAACTAAACCAACATGTAAATTTTCAACTGCATATGATAATATTTGAGGATGTCCCTCAATTGCTCAAGGATCCCATCATCGGAACAGAATTTTGATAAAAATGAGACCAATCTGGAAGTATACCCTTTCAAATTAAAAACAGAATTTTTTAAATCGGTTCATAAATGACGGAGTTATGAGGTAACAAACATTAAAAAATAACAACCGAATTGATAACCCCCTTCTTTTCTAAAGTCGGTTAAAAAGCTAAATGATATTCTTAGAAAATATGTTAAAAATAAAGGATACTGAGAATGAGCTCCCCGATTAAAAGTTTTATGAGTTTTCCCTTGTTTTAATGCTGGTATTAAAGGTACAAGTAATCATCGGCATTCAGTGTTCCATCAGCACAACTCAGTAGCTTACTTTTGGGAAGGAAAATTTAAGCGATGCCATTATCTCATGATAAGATCACTCTATTCATCGACTTCTCTGGATGTCTTTATTTCCGACTTTCTTAGATAACCTAGAAGCAGTAACATGTTAGAAGCAGTAACTATTATAATGTCAATTTATTATTATTATTTTTAACGCGTAGCTGGGCTATTCTTTGTATTCTTCTATTCTTTTTATTGTCAATCATTTTCTATTCTATTCTTCTGTTGGGCTCGATTGCATTACTTTGTGAACTAATATCAAAAATTATTTCATGCGAACGAGACAGATCACAACATTAAAACAAAATGTAAAATGTACACATACCAAAGAAACGAAAGTTTTCTGGAAAGAAACGAAAGGTTTCGAAAGCTGCAATTACTAGGGTCTAATTTTATTTTTGCCGTTTTACTAAAAACTTTATTAAGTAATGCATTTTATTTTTTTTAATTTAAATTATCCAAACTGATAAGTGGTGGCTTCATAATTTGTTAAAGTTTTTATGTATATTACACACGACCCTTAGAGCTCATCTATTCAACCTTGGTTTGACTGAGAGCAAGGATTGCCGAATATGTGGCGAGGAACCTGAAGACAGCATACACATTGTTGGTCACTGTCCAGGGCTCGCCGCCAAAAGACACAGTTTACTGGGACGAGCCTTTCTCGAACCCAGCGATCTGCCCAACTTGAAGGTCAGTGACCTACTTGGACTGGTAAGAAGTACCGGGCTACTAGCTGACCACTGACCTAATCACACAGTGGGTAGTTACAAAAGACCTTACAGATCTAGGTGACATGAAGGGCTGGAAACAAGCCCCCCACTCTATCTACTACTACTACTACTACTATGTATAATAAAGTATTTTATTCAAGGTAAGAAGTCGGTAAATTAACAGAGTGAAAAGAGAATTATTTTTTTGCCTAATTTTACAAGTATTGTCTCTCATGAATTTAAGAGCTTTAACATTTCTTTACTGCTAATATAATAGTTGTACGAACGTAGTCACAAAATTATTAATCATGTGTCCGTTCGTCAATAGATTGGTCTTCATTTTCAATTATGTATTTTGGGAATTGCAATTTGCGGAATACATATTTTGTAATAACTGAAATTTTCAGAAAAACCATTGAATCTCAACAATCGCCTCCTTAATAATAATAATTTGTCATCAGGTATATAGATTTTACTTGATTACACAGCCTATTCAAAAGAGTATAGACAACTTATTTATAATTATATCATAACTATAACTATATTTGTCGATATCTAATAAACCAAAAAATCTAATTGAGCCTGAGGAAATACTTGAATAAACACAATAGTTTTTATTGAATGATTTTTCATGCCAATGGGCAAGCTGCCAAGTATTCAGTGGTCAGGTTTTCGGTCAGCGGTTAAATCCGATAATTTCCTTTGAAACAGTGAAGCGTTTAATATTGCATATTTAGTGTTGCTGCTCGAATATTCCCAGCGTAGTTTTATTGGCTTTAACGTTTTTATAACGTCGCCAATAGTGGATTCAGTTACTGGGTCAAAGTGTTTGAAACGCAGCGTGTTAAACGATTTCAATTGTTAAGTGTTCTAGATATACAATAAAACTAAGCACAGTGACACTTCGCAGATATAAGTGAAATTGAGCCTAATCATTTAACAATACGTTCTCAGATGACAAGGGTTCTGCGCATTGTCTTCCTACGTCCATACATTTGAAAATATGCCTCATTTAAAAATGTACGTTCAGTTGCATTAGCTGTATTGCTGTATAAACGTATATAATCGTAGATGTTCATATGTGTTGTTTTTAAAGCGTTATATAATCTAATCATATTTTAGCATAAGGTATGAACTATTTTTTTACATGATAAAATATGAACATCATGGCCTTTTTTGCTAATAATATTGGAATATTACCTTACGAAATTATTAATATACAAAAAAAATTAAGTTAAAAAGATTTAAGAGTCAGGTTTTATAGAATGACCGTTTTAATGGCGTTATGAGATAATCATATTTCAGCATAAAGTATGAACTACTTTTCACATGATTATATGTGAACATCATAGCTTTTTTTGCTATTTAATATTGGAATATTTTTTTATGACAGTATTAATATACAAATAGAGTTGTCAACTACAACGGGTGAACCCGTCACCTCAGGAATTTTAACGATTGATCGTTCTATCTCCTGTGAAGTGAACGCAGAAGACTTGGACAAAACAGCGTAAGAGGCCAACGCTTTATCTGCGAGATAACCAGGTATGTTACCCAGCGGGCTTACACTCACGCCCGTACTTCTAATTGCGACCAGATCACTCCGGTCTCTCGACTGGTTACGAGTTCGATGTCGCTTGCGCGGTTTTCTCCCTAACGAAGCGGTGAAACGGTGTAAACCGAATCTATCGCGGACCACGGCTTCCTTTGACCGGTTCTTCACCCAGGATCGGCTAGCCGATGGTCGTTTCAAGAGCAGTTGCTGTAAGGTCAAACCACCCACGCTTTATAGGAAACAGCACTGCTTCCAGATTCCCCCGACTGTTAGTCAGAATGCACAATCGATTGGCTTACGCCGCACGGTGCGCAGACTGTCCAGGAGCGCCAGAAGGTCGACTCCTAGGGGAAACTAGCCCTAAGGCCAGAGTCCTGCCCGGGCTCACACTTCATTCGTGGAGGCCGCCGGATGGGTGTTGACTCGTGAGTGTGACCAACCCTGAACAAAATGGGTCTTCGTGGCTACCTCAGCAAGGGCCCTTTATCTCCCAGTATTAATATAAAAAATACTTAAAAGTTAAAAAGGCTTAAGACCCAGGTCCACCCTGGATTCAATCAACGAATATTTTTTAATTAACTTACCTTATCACGAACTCTTCTGCTGCTTAATATTGGCCCCAACTTCCACCCTGACGAGTAGTTTTTTTTTAGTATGGTCCATGTGAAGAGAGAGCTGTTTGACATTTATTATAGTGAAAAGTTGCTGTCGAAGAAAAAATCAAATGTTAATAACGACCACCTACCTACATATCTACCAATTATTACTGTTTACCTTCGGGATTACCACTTTACCACGGCCGTGTAGCCTGTGTGGTCAGCATAGTCCATTGGCGACCACCGTTTACGGTGGAGGTACCGATGGCGGCTCGACCAAAGGGCGGAGGCGTCAGGGAGGAGGAAAACACAGTTTCTCGGGTGACCGGTTTATTTCATACAGTCGAGCGGGTGGGCTTGTATAAGTCCTTTCGCCTTTACAGCGATGTTCGTTCGTAAAAGTGATGTGACAATTTTATGTGTCTCCATTACTTAGCACGGATGGCAATACCGCACGCGGTAACTTTGATTTGCTTTCTGGCGGGGCAAACAACTTATACCATGTGACGTATTAACTATACAAGTAAACATCATTGGTGTATATTTTTTTTACTATAAATTTATTTAAAGTGAACATACAAGGGGAAAAAATACAATGTATTGGATAAATAGTAATATAAGTAATATATTAGTTTGGAATGTATTAATATGTAAATAAATAGGCGTCAAACTTAGCTCTTTTTTTCGAATACGCTTAGATTGATTTTCGTGCACATGGATTTCGTGCATATGGACAACTAATTAGGTATCAAAAAAATATTACTAATGTTTACATCTCATCAAAAAACCGTTAAACGTATTTTTTTTAAGACTAAGATCTTAAATTGTGTCCTCTATCATAACCCGTTGCTGCCTCCTCATCTATCCCAATGAGCGCGACTAATATCAGAGTAACTTGGTCGGGCACGACGGCAATCGACCGAGAAAACTTTCCCAGTTGATATTATCTTTGGCCTTTATTTGCGGATGATTTCAGGCTTGCCTCTTTGAAGTTCCAGCGGCTCCCCGTCTCTAGGAGGCACTTTTATGCCTTTATCTACCCACCTAACGAGTTTAGCCTGCCGCCAAATGCCTCCGCCTTCGAAATTTCCAGCGGTGCGCCCGCAATAATACCATAATATCATACCCCGCCACAATCATGCCTTGCGGCTGCAAGACATTCGGATTATAAAAGAGGTTGTGTGGGACAAATAAAATAAGTATTTGTCGTGTTTCGTTTTTTATCTCTCTCAAAGAGAGTATATCACTCTAAACCTGAAACACTCATACCTATCCATACTAATATTAAAAAAAGTATTTTTTGTATGTTCGTACGTTTGTATGTAAGGGGTAATCTCCGAAACTAGACATCTGATTTCAATAATTCTTTCGCTAATGGAAATTTCCATTATCGATGAGTGCAATAGGCTACAATATTATTGTGATAAGTATTGGTTTTTAATACCAAATTGAGTCGGAATATTGTAAATCGAGTAAAATTGTAAATATTGTAAATCTAGTATTGTAAATATTGTAATATTGTATATATTATAAATATTGTAATCGTATTGTAAATATTGAACATTGTAATATTTGTAAATCAAGTCGGAAAAAATGAGCTCGTGAGTTGCTTTATCGGCGTGCGTTGGCGAAACGGTTTGATAATTAACGCAACAATATAATATGACAAAAGTATCAGACTTAGAGAGATTACCATTTTATTTCGTGTCCTACAACCCTTATGCTCTGAGATTTATTTAGTGGTAAGCCGCCTGTTTCTAATTCTCTACTGTGACGTCCGAGTATTATGATATTTTTTGTGAAATTTGCAAATAGTATTATTATAGAGCTGTGCAGCATTTAGTAGCAATTCGACGTTATCATCATCATTTAGTATCGAATATTGATGGAATGTTACTATACTTATAATGGAAACGTTTAGGTTACTAATATCGCTTATCCTTATCCTCATCGTAGTTTCCCTGGCAGTTCGGAAATATACTTTCTCGAAAACAAGTATTTCATTGACTAATCTTCGGATAATGATGATGATGACATGGTAGTAGCCGATTACTCAATCACCCGGAATTAGTCGTAATTTTGGGCTGTTGTGGCTTATCTTGGAGACTAGTAGGTGCCAGTAGCTTGTCTCTCTGTTGGCAATTTTTGCTTACATGGATTGTTCTCTTCTACCTGTTCTTTAACCATCGCTCGATTGAGCAGTTCTCTTATATAGTGGCGTATATTAAGTTTTGACGTATGTCGTCTACAATCTTTGAGGATTATATTTGTTAAATATCATTTTTATTGATATTTTAGATGATTTTTGTCTGAATTGGTAAGGTTTTTTAACATTGATTTAAAAAGCCATATCCACAGACTCAATCGTGTGGTCACCGTTTGACCTCTTATAATAAATAATAAATTAAAATTAATGGGTTGCTGTATATAACCTATAAAGGTGCTGTATATTTAATAGAAATATTGAACTCTATTATCTATGCAGATTTGTCATTTTATGGAAGTTGCTCAATTCCTCTGCTGTAAAACTCTTGTAGACAGGAACCAATGAATGCTTTGAAGGCGTTTTTCAGCGACTCTTCAAAATAGTTTTATGTCTTGTAAAAAGTTATCTAAATTCTGAAAAAAAAACTCTATTGGAGCAAGGTCTGGCAAGTACAGTGGGTGACCAAGGCTCTCCAGCCGCAACTCCTGCAACTCTGCGACTGTTTGCAGTGAACTCTGTGGTTATACGTTGTCATGCAGAAGCAGTGGCGATGAGCGATTAACCAGGCTTTGTTATTTAATCACGAGCTTTCCATCATTGTTTCCAGTTCTTAACTGTACACATTTACGGTAACTGTATAGCCAGACTGTAAGAAGCTGTAATAGTAAACACCGGTACAGGATTTCATATTTGAAAATAATGCAATTTTTTAACTCTACCATGGTTGCACAAACAAAAATATTTAAGCATAAAAAACGACGTAAAGACAAATAAACAGCTGATTCTTAAAAAGAATAACAAGGCCTTGAATTATAATTTATTTTAATTTGAAATTCCAACTCAAACCCAAGTTATCCATGTTCAAAGTGGTCAGTGTGAAAAAAACAGCAATTACATTAGTAAGGACCCAATATTAATGGAGATCATATATTGCTGCTTTTTAAATTCTCTTTTCAAATATTGCATTGCATTTTTAATACCGTCAAAAGAACTTGTCCTTATTTACCTTTTTTAACATACGTCCGATAAAAGTGCATACCGAATTATTAAAGATTTTTCTATTTTATGTTTGTTCAGCCATTAATATCCCTAAGGTCGTCATTTGAAAAATCCTAGATTTAGCTCCATGGTTTTTTATTTTTAATCCAGGGTTTCCGAGTGTACACCTAGCCCGGCCTTTTTATTTTTTCTAATCGATCATTATAAATTGTTTTTTTATATGACCAATCTCAAGTTTGATCAGTTAAAACTTTTTAATAATATATTAGATCAGATACAACAAATTCTCTACTATTACTATTACTTTCAAGTATCTGTCCTAATATTTTTTGTTAGTATTCACATTTTTACCTATACATTGAGTCTCTACGGAGTCTCTGTATCCGCGTTGTCTCTTAGTTGTGTATTAATTTTGTATTTTCTCTTCTTCAACAGTTGGATCTGAAACATCTTCTGCAAACGCCAGACTCGGACCAGATAGACATCGGCATCGACCTTCAAGACTACTACATCTCGGTGGAGTGGGATATCATGAAAGTGCCTGCAGTTCGAAACGAAAAGTTCTACTCGTGTTGTGAGGAGCCATATCCCGATATCTTCTTCAATATCACCATCAGGCGAAAGACGTTATTTTACACAGTGAACCTCATAATTCCTTGTGTGGGCATCTCCTTCCTCTCTGTCCTCGTATTCTACTTGCCCAGCGACTCGGGCGAGAAGATCTCACTCTGTATCTCCATCCTCCTCTCTCTCACCGTGTTCTTCCTGCTTTTAGCCGAAATTATCCCTCCCACTTCGCTGACGGTGCCGCTGTTGGGGAAGTATTTATTGTTTACGATGATGTTAGTGACGTTGTCGGTAGTTGTGACGATTGCAGTGTTGAACGTGAACTTTCGGTCACCCGTGACGCATAAAATGGCGCCGTGGGTGCAGAAGGTGTTTATAGAACTGTTGCCGCGAGTTTTGTGCATAAAGAGGCCGGAGAAATCGCCGCCGGATGACGACGACCGGCCTATAGAGATATTGACTGATGTGTTTAGTTCTAATGGCGATGACAAATACATGGCTTACGGTGGCGCTAGGTAAGATATTAACATTTTTTTTCTCTTATTTTCCTTACGTACTTAGGTCATACTGAATGTTTCTGGATTCTGGTGAATAATACCAGTTAATAGACTTTTCATACATTGTTGTTTTTCAAAGTATATGGTCTCACAATTTATACAATTTTGCATTCCTTGGAACCATTATAAAAAGCAGTTGAACCAGCTTCCTTGGAGACGTCTTCAATAGCTTCATGAAACGCATTCACCACCGTTTCAGGGCTCGTAAAACGTGTGCCTTTAAGTTTATCTTTAATTTTAGGAAATCGTCTTTAACTCTAAGAAAAAAAAGTCGCAAAATGCGAGATCTGGGCTGTATGGCGGATTCATCATCAGTAAGCCTACCAATACGCTTCCTTTACATTAGCGGAATGTGCGGACGTGTTACCGTGGTGAAAGACGACATTGATTTGATGACGCCTTCCGCGAACTTTTTCTAAGACCCTGGGCAAGCTAGTGTTGACGTACCAATCTGCAGCCAATGTCCTTTGGTCTTCATTGACACTGCTGTGTAATGTACTGATTTGCTAAAAAAGAAGCAACCATTTTCTTACCAATGCTTCGACTTTCCTTACCTTTCGTTGATAAATCTTTAAAAGGTAGGACCCATTCTGTCAATTGGCCTTTTCTTTCTAGTTCAAAGTAGTACAAATAGGTTTCTTCATTTATCACAATATTATAGACAGCCAATGAAAGCCTTCCGTCACATTTTCCTAGCAATTTACGTCACCGCTCTACACGCAGTCGTTTCTTGTCTTCCGTCAAATCATGCGGTATCCATCGAGGTGCAAAGCTTTCGTACCTTCAGATACACACGTGAAATCTTTTCCACTTGACTCATTCTAATGTAATTAATTAATTAATTATTTAACTCACTCTCCTTATACAGTACTAATTTGCTGATAAGTATTTTTTTCGCCAGTCCCAGTTAATTGACGTAACGTATCAATATTAAATTCGGTAACCGCAGTCGCTGTTCGACCTTCACGTACATCGTCGTGGATATGATTGCGTTCACGTCTAAATGAACCACGCATACACAGCTACAAAATGGGGCTTAATCGCCAAATGCCAATTGAAGTCTCTGGCTACTCACTAACTGACTTAAGCCGCAGCAAAAATCTTAAAAATCATAGCACGAAAATTTTATCGACCTAAATTCATTGTAATTACGACACACAATTTTCAAAACGACGTCACAACAAAAAACAAATGACAATTCCAAGTCAAAACCATTTTGAAATATCCTAATTGGCTTTCAGTATGTTTCATATATTACGATCTAAACATGGGAGTCCATTACTAAAATTCACATACTTCTGAAATTTGATTCCGTTTTGACCTCCTTTGCGACCTCCACCAAATTAGTAAAACAGCAGGGCCATGAAGAAAGAGACTCTGCCTATTTGTTAAGAACGTTGGTACTTAGGGGAAATTACGACGATTAACGCACGTTGACGATTAACGCACCGCCTCATTTGGATGCTGTCGCAGCGGATGGAAAGATATTTCCTGCAATCTGATCACCATGCTACACAATTTGTTCAACGTCATAGAGACTTGAAAGGTAAACTTGCTGAACTAGGCCTCATCCGGGACCCACTGTGGTTTTTTGGAACGGGTCATCAAACTGCAGAACATTTTATTTGGAGATATCCGATTCTGGGGGATGAGAAACGCCTTATGGTTACTGGAGATGGTGGGTATGTGTATCTGGTTTAGTATTAACGATTTAGTGCGGAATGAACTCAACATATCGCTCTTCTGGTTCTTTGTGAGAGTTTGGATCTAAAAAAGATGCTCCTTAGAGGCTCGAGATTTATTGTCAGTGCAATATGGAAATATCGTGAACATTGGAGCAATAATTGCTGATTTAGATAGAGACCATTTGTAAAGAAGAGTGAAAGAAGATACGGATTGACTTTAAATAAAATCTAAATAATATATCTCTTTCTATAAAACTTCTAGCTAAAACCAGCCATGCTTAGCTGTGGCTCAGTCTGATATGAAATTAATGGAAGGCGCATATAAAATTTAACCGGTGCAAGAAGAATGCAACGTTGTGTCAAAAATTCTAGTCCATTGACCGACTAATTTTACAGTTTGGCGAGAGCAGACACATGCAGGCTGATTTTTATATGTATATAAAGAAGAAGATGACCTATAATAAATTCGTTGTTATACGGTATGACTTTGAGCATGCGTTTTCTAATATGTTTTCTAACATGTAGAGCCTTCATGAAGTTGGGCCTTTCAACAGATAGTCTGCTTACCTCACTTCCATAACTTAGCACGCCTATACATATAGTACTGAATGAAAACATAAAAAAATCGGGTTTTTGTTTATTATTGTTATTGTTATTATTATATTATACACTAACAGCTTAAGGCTAATGCGTGTATATCACATGCACATTATTTTCAACATGTGACTGTTTTGCACTAAGAAAAATGTCCATTTTGTTTTTAAATCTATTGACAGAGGTAGCACTGATCACTTCTTCTGGCAATGCATTCCAAGCATCCACTACATGATTTGTCAAAAAATGTTTCCTGGGGTTAGATACTGCAATTGCTTTATTCAGCTTCATTGAGTGTGCACGCAATTGCTTGTTGGTGTTGATGGTATACATCTTCTCTAGGTTAGGCACGCTGTAATAACCGTCAATCATTTTGTAATTTTCCATCAATTCTTCTCACCGTCTACGTTCCTCTAATGTTGTCGGACGGTTCTTCAGTTCTTTCAGGCGTACTTCGTATGGTTTATTCCTCTGCGATAGCGCCAACTTCGTTGCTCTTACCTGATCTCTTTCCAAGAGTTCTATATCCTTCCGCAAGTAAGGATTCCATACCTGCTAGGAGTATTTGAGGAGCAGGCGAACGGAGGTTTTATAGAGCTTGTGGAAAGCTTTTCTTATTAGATATAGAAGTGAGTTTGCTCTCTTAACAATATTGATTATGTGAGTTTCCCATTTGAGGTTCCAGGAATGCCAAGGTCTTTCTGGGTCATAACCGGCTGTACTTCTCCCCTCAATCGTATATTCTAGCCGTGGATTTATATACCCGACATGTAGGACAGTGCATTGAGAGAAAGCAACCTTCATTTCTGCATTTGAAAAACTTCATTTCTCATGTCAACTTTTGTAATTGTTTACATGTTCAATATCATTAGGTTCGGCGAGGACTACGAGATACCAGCTCTGCCTCCGTCCCCCGTCGGTGCCTGCTTCGACGCACTGCCGCCGCCTCCGCTGGGCGGTGATGACGAGCTGTTCAGCCCGTCACCCACCAGCCCATGCGGTGACCTGGGCGACGTCAGTCCCACCTTCGAGAAGCCTTACATCAGGGAGATGGAGAAGACTATAGAAGGGTCGAGATTTATTGCTCAACATGTGAAAAATAAAGACAAATTTGAAAGTGTGAGTACAACCTTCTTGTTAACCTTTTTTGTAGGGTACGGGTTCTGCATTAGTAGGTTCATTTGTTAACGTGTCCAAACCAGGTCAGGACACGTCTCTCCACAAGTAAAACTGCCGTTAAAAAAAGTGAACTATTGTGTTATAAATATTTTTATTACGTTTTTTTAATGAAATAATTTTGTTTTATGTATTTACCCATATAGATACATGTAAATATATTTCCAGAATGAACTCAATATTACTGCTGACTTGATATTAAGGCAGATAAGTTACCCTGTGACACTCGGGAAGACATATTGATTCTAACAATACCACACACTTCTCAATCGATTCAAGCGTTTAGAAGTTATGGTGGAATAAAGAAACGGAAAACATACATACATGAACCCTGAACACATTACAATTCTTTTTTTTAGGCAGTAGTGTAAAAAGTATGTGACCTGAATATCCTTGTCTTTCGCCTCTTGTAGGCTCTGGTGATTATAGATAAATAATGAATGCATTTATTCCGATTTTTTCAATTTATTTTTTTTCTTTTAGTACGTTTTTCAGTATGTATGGTTTCTGAATTAAATAATAAACTATTTTATTTTGGGAAAAGTTGTAACTTTGCATATTTATGAACCACATGAACACTTATGTCCCATCAATTTATACAAAATCTATTGAACCAATTTTTACAAAACTCGACATTGTTATTTACATCGCCCTTTAAAAGTTTTATATGTCAAAAAATATTTATTCTCTACTGCGAAAGTTATAGTTCTCAAAGGGTTAAAAAAGACACTTCTTTCAGTGAATTCCAGTCAAAACAATATAGCATACAAGACCTACAGAGGAGTGTAGCGACAAGGATGATGATGCTAATATATTCAAATGTGATGGGGATGATTAAGTAGAAGCATTTTTATTATCTTTACTCTAAGAAGATTGATAAAGTTTTTTTGTCGCCAGGTCGAGGAAGACTGGAAGTACGTGGCGATGGTCCTGGACCGACTGTTCCTCTTCATCTTCACGATAGCCTGCATTGTGGGCACGGCTCTGATCATATTCCAGGCGCCGTCGCTGTACGACACCACCAAACCCATCGACATCCTCTACTCGAAGATAGCCAAGAAGAAATTGGAGTTGCTCAAGATGGGATCCGAGTTAGACCCGGATCTCTGAAATTCGTCTCACGTCTTCAGCCGCAATTCGCCGCCGAAGACGTTCTGGGAGCTGATCGTGATGTGGTGGCACGGGTGAACCACCGCGGGGACGAAACCCAAGGTGACAAAACCGGTGCCGCAGCCACAACCCTCGGTGCTCACAATTCTCAGCTGCCAGATTAAAGAAAACAATATTCTAATCAATTTACACGATAGGTTGCCACGGGATTTTTATACACGAAAGCGCTGCCTTCTATATTGCGATCTATGGCGTTAGACTTGGCAATTAGTACTGGTAGTTCATGTGAATGATACATCTTATGATACTTAGGTTTTTCTTTATTTAGTTTCTATCATTCTATCTTCTTTATTTCTATCTTCTTTATTTAGTTTCTATACATCATTTTCTCTCATTTACATTATTCCTGCTAACAATATTTTGTATGTTTTCCAGTAATGCTCTTTTTATGCCTGTGTAAGATTTCAAAGAAACTTCAATATGACATTATCACAAAATACGATGGGCTCTTTAAAAGTTTTCTTGGTGATCTAGCTCTATCCATGATAATAAGAAATGTAGAATTATTATAATTTTCGAAGACTTACTCTCTTAGTGGTTATTAATATCTACATATTCCGTTTCGTAATCTGTTTCATTTATTTAACCATGTCCGGTTGCCGAAGTAACCTTTAGTTTTTTACACAGGTTTTAGTTATATTTTCTAATTGTATTGCATTTCAATTAGGGAATTCAAGTCTAACACGAGTACTCTAACCCACTAGGGGACCGCTTTCTTCCTATCTATATTAAATACTATAATCGGAATACCAGAGTCTTTCTAGGCTACATCTGCTTATTGTGTGGATATGGTTATGTTTATGTTTATTATTTTCTCAGATAAGTGCATATTTATTGTTTATTTATTTAAACTTTTTGAGCCCATCCATACAAACTTTAGAGCCTTTGCACCAGTATTAATGCTCACAGTTACTACTTCCAAATTAGATTTTGAGCCTTATCTACTTAAAAACGATGAGTTAATTAGAATAACATGGCTTCCAGTCCTTTCTGCGTATTTTTCTACATTTTTTATTTGATTGCAGTTACAGGAGTTTCTTTAGTTAAGCTTCTAAAAGAAAGCCTTTTCCCTCTTTTCGTCTCTTTTTGCATGTTAGCATTCTATGTGTGTGTAATAATTTGTTTCATTCTAGTAACTACATCTCTATATTTATCGATTCGGCTGTTCCTTTCTTGAACCGCATAATATATCGATTATCCTACTCTAACGATTATCACTACTACTAAAAGCTCTTGCCAGTCTATGATGAGAATAACATGGATATAGAAGGCGGCGATGATAGAAACGGGGACAAAGTCCAGCTCATCAGCAGTTTTAGTGCCAAAGATTTTACAACATCGTTTATTTCTTTACATACATTATATTAGGGAGATTTTGTACACTGCGAGATATCTTCACGTTTTTTTATTAATTTCGATAACCTTAATATTCTTGCATGTAAAAGTCATTGCGTTGTATAGACGCCGATGCTTCCTCAGTCAAGACTGTTAAAGTACATAATAACACAATAAGTCACTTAGATAGAAGCATTTAATTATCAGATGATATTCCAAAATATTCAATAAATAGGCATTTAAAGGAGAATTTTTATATAACGAATTAAATTGTAAGCTGCAAAAGGAGAATTGAGTGAAATGAGTAGAAAAAATCCCCTTCGCAGAGGCGTTTACATTAACATTTCAATCTCGTACTAAAATGGTACTCGTATGCTCAAATGGTACTATAGTAATTCCAATTATACTTGTAATGTAAGTAGTGTTGTCCTATTACCGCAAACGGTGAAAACATATTCGTGATAAAGCTATTTTTACAATGTGTAGAGTTTCAGTAATCAGTGATGGTAAAAATATAGCGGCATCGCGCTCGTGAAAAATATAACACCAAAAAGTGTACAATAAAACTTTAGTTGACTGATTTCCGTAGACCCCCTTTTAATTAATTGTGCCTTTCTCTCCGCGGATACCCTTTTTGTACTTCCGTGAAGCTGAACCGAACCAAATCGGAAAATAGGGTTTCGTGTATGCAGATCGTTTGTTTAGCTATTTTTGTATTTTGTTTACCTTTTATTAACAAACTATCAAACCCAGTTTTAGACCTAGTCCAACCCAATGGAATTTGGATGTTTTGTCAAAGGCAATCATTTGATTTTCGTTTGTTGACAGTTACGTTACTTGCGTTGTTACGTTTTAACCAGTTTCATCGTTTGTTTACGCCTCCGTCCACGTTTTTTGAATTCTTCTCTTAACCGCTGGAATGCTAATACCACCGATCGGTGGTTTTTCCGTTAAGGTAACTCGCGGGCGACCGATCTCCGTATTTATGCAATAAGGTAATTATATGCGAAAAAAGTTGTCTTCATTGAATTTGCCACAATTTTACATTAGTATGCGTGCACTAACACCCCTACACAGAAGCCGTCCTGAGTTACATTCCCATGGCTAGGTTTTAAAGGGTTAATTCAAATTTATGTCATATTATAAGATCCCAGTAGAATTGGTAAGAGTCAAAAAATGCGAAAGTGCAATAACCCGGTAGAAACAGCTAAACAAACGTAGACAAACCGACCGAATGGAATTTGGATATTTTGTCGAAAACGTGAACTCGTTTGCGTAATAAGGCAATATTAATAGCTAAACGAATATACACAAATAATTACCAGTGAAATATTAACCAATCAACACTGGATCGCTCTGGTTAAAATAAAAAATAAAATTGGAATTAAAAGAAACAACGAAAACGCAATTTAATGACAAGCAAATGATTTACAACAATCAATTGCCCAATTATTTGTTGCAACTTCAGTTTTGTTTGTAAAAATCAAGAAATTAACCCTACCCGCGTTTGGTTCGAAATTTGGGCTGTATTTAAAATGATATCTGTTTAACAAAGTAAAAAGCATATTCGACGCATGTCTAGAAGAAATGGAAAAGCAGGACATAAGTTTCTGCTACCTGGCTTTTAAGTGCGCATTTGTTGAGGAAACTCCTGTAGTCTGAAGTTTCCTATAGACTGGCTATGATGCACTATTCACACGGGTTCCTGATTGTTTTTAGTAAGATAATGGTTTTAGTAAGGTTACTCGTATGTGACAGTGATCGTTGTCACCGCATTTTTGCTATTGTAGACTGTCTGTTTAGTTATTTCGGGCAATGAACAGTAGGTACTGTCCGCGCGAAGTATCTAAAAAACGTGAACAGGGGTTTAAACATACAATTATAATAGCTAAACAAATGTAAATAATTGCTAAACAAATCATTTTCATAACGGAAATTCCAGATTTCGATTTGGATCTGGCTTCACGGACGTCATTTTGGTGACATTTTAAAAGACAACTTCTTATCCGCGGCCACATCTCGCTTACTTCACACGCCCGAATAACCTCAAGACAATCAAGCGACTATTATTTCACGTCTTCAAACAAAAACTCTTTCCTTCGCAACTAAGAATTATTAACCATTCTCACTCTCCACTTTTTATACTATAAAACATAGTTATCTCGAATTCTCTATCTATAGTAAAAAAAACTACGTTTAAGGTTAAATTTATCTTCTGATGTAAAAGTGAGCCGCGTTGTTCGATATGTCTAAATGATGCACCGTTTTAGTAGTGTTTTTGGATAAATACTAAAAAAAAATGGAATCTAATCGTGCATCATTTCTAAAGTAATATTTCTAACATTTTTGATGCAATATTACGTAGTTATCACTTTTTGAAAAAGATGTAGCATTTGCAATATTTTACAGTAGCGCCTCACCTTATCTACACCTCTAGCTCTTTATTTTATTTGTTTGTCCATCTTTAGCGGCTAGATGCAATTTAAATTTCCTATTAAAAACTCATCACCGTTGCGTATTTTTTAAGCAGTCGCTACGCCTTTAAGGATATTGTTATGAATAACTAATATATATTTGTACAAAATAGTTTTTAGATCGAGGTGAAATCCAAATTTGATTAGACGAGCACAGAGCTTAGAAGAGCCCAGAACGATTTGAAAACGTAATATTGTAATAATTCTAAATTAAATTAATTACAGTAGTTTGTAAATAGGAATCTGGTTTCGGTTGCTTGTCGCTGGTTTTAGCGGCTCGTCGGATATTGTCTCATTTCTGAACAGAAATAATGTTGACAATAAAATATTTCGTTATGTCATCGGTATTTTTCGACGTGTATCCACTGGCAATACATTTTAATAAAAAGTAATATTAATTTGTTTTCCATGTTTCCTATTAAGATTAACGTGTATATATGTACAAAAATTCACGACTGTTTTGTATAGCTATTTTGATTTAGATAGCTTGTAAGTTACGCTAATATGAGTAGGTAAATACGTTGATGTCTTAGTGATTTTTGTATGTGACTTGTCTCGGTGTTGGTTGATGCGAAGGGCGCTTACTGAATGTAATGGAAAGATACACAGGTGCGTAATATCGTCGCATATTCCTTATAAAAAAATTGTCTTTCGATCGTTTTCAGTGTGTACCACCTTGCACCCCGCCAGCAGTCCTCAGCTATCATTTGGCTGTCAATAAAATTAGGATTCTATTATATATATTATTATAAAATATACATAATTCATATACTTAGTAAATTACGCACACGAATGGATAACGTCCGGCTTCACCTAGGAAGCGCGGCAGGCATTCATAAGCATATTTTTATATTTATAATGTAATTTATATTTAAGTACATAAAATAAACAATACATAAATTAATTTAAACCGGATTATTACACGGACATTCTTCTTATTACCATCAATTGAAATCACAGTGTAATTCCGAGACTCTCCTACTAATAATGATTTAATAGTGTTATTTGGCTAATATTTGAGAACATGCGATCTAGTAACAACTCAGTTTATAACAGTATACACCCTACTTAAAGGGACAGTCTTCGGGGCCCATTGGATTTTCTACCATATTTACTTAAAACTTCGCTCACACAGAAAATAGGAATTCTAATATTCTATATAATGAAAAGTGGGTTCATGGTGTGTAACTTGTATTGTCTTATTTTTATAGTGCCTCTCCTACAGGAGGTTGGCTGTCAGGTCTACTAGGGTTGTCGACTACAGCGGGAGAGCCCGTCACCTCAGGACGTTTTAACGATTAGTCGTTCTATCTCCCTGGAGTGAGCGCAGAAGACTTAGACAAAACAGTCCACCGTCTAGCTCCGCCACAAACCCGTAAGAGGCCAACGCCTTAACCGCGAGATAGCCAGGAGTGTTACCCAGCGGGCTTACACTAACGCCCTTACATCCAATTGTGACCAGATTACTCCAGTCTCTCGATTGGTTACGAGTTCGAGGTCGCTTGCGCTCTCCTCTCCCTTACCGAATCTATCGCGGACCACAGCGTCCTTTGCCCGGCTGTTCACCCAGGATCGGGTAGCCGATGGTCGTTTCAAGAGTAGTCGCCGTAAGGTCCGCAACCACCCCCGCTGTATAGGAAAGAGTACTGCTTCCAGACTCCCCCGACTGTTAGTCAGAGTGCGCAATCGATTGGCTTACGCCGCAGTGTGCGCAGACCGTCCAGGAGCGCCAGAAGGTTGATTCCCGGGGCGAAACTATTCAAAAGGCCAGAGTCCTACCCAGGCTCGCACTTCATGCGTGGAGGCCGTCGGATATGTGTTGACCCGTGAGTGTGACCAACCCTGAACAGAATGGTGTCTTCATGGCCAACTCAGCAAGGGCCTATTAACTCCAAATCGACGGGCTGTCAGGTCTGTCAATTTTTCCCTGTCTTGGGCCAAGGGAAATATTTATTCTACGATTAAGATGTTCGTCCACTCTAGGATGTTGTGGATCCAAGACTGTTTTCTTCTTCCAGCCCGTCGATTTTCGCGGTTTCTCCATAATAATGTGCTGCAGCAGTTGGTACCGCTCATGTCTCAGCACGTGGCCCAGGTACGCCACTTTCCATTGCTTAATTATGGGTAAAAGTTCGCGATCTCTACAGACAAGTTGGACTACTCTAACATTGGGAGCTTTATGAATCCAGATAATGCGGAGCATTTGTGAGGGACCACCCCTGACAAGACTCCAAACTATTCGATGTGAGGTGGTGGTGTCAACTTGCGAGTTATCTCCGTGTTTAAAGGCGGTTTTGATGAAGCAGAAGATATTTATTGATTGAATCGATTGAATATTGCCAGTTATAACGCTTGCCGAATTAACGAGTGCCCGGATTACTTTATCGAGACGCGAGGGTTGCGCGACGGAGGTTATGTAGGAAAGTGGATGAGGATTGTATGTGTGCTCCTAGTATCTTGTACTGGGCACGGCTCGAGTCTGTGGGATTACAGACTGATGCTTCGAGACTCAGGGAAAATGAGGAAAGGAAACCAAGGAGCCGGATCCGTTGAACGACCTCGTAGAGGGGTACCGGATATGCCGTCGCAACCTTGGGGAGGTGATCAATCGGGGACTGATAATTTGGTTGCTTTTTGGCCGGTTTATATAGGCCGTGCAATGATGCAATTTGAAATATTCTTAGTAAAAGTATTGTTTCATCGTGCTGATTCATAGCTGCACGAGTCAAAATAATAGCTGAATTGTGTTAGTGGATTTCACTGGAAATCGATGCATTTGTTGATCGTATGTAGTGGACTTAAGGTCCGTTACACATTTTACGGTAGCACCACATTTCAAATGCTTCGAAACGCTTCTGAGAGTCCAAGCTTCGGTACCATAAAACACCACAGGCCACACATCTCAATCGAGAATTCGTAATCGGAGCTTGATGTTAAGCTGCCGGCCGCATAATACCTTTTCCATTTTCTTTAACTATGCTCGGGCAATTTCAACCTTGGCCGAAAATCTTATATTCGCAGTAAAAAAAGCGAAATTTTAAAATTTACAGATAAAAGCGAAGTATTTTTTTTGCTAAGATGTAGAATATTTGATGTTAATGAGGAGACCAGGCTATAGACGAAAATTTTGGTTGCGGAACATTCGAGAATAAACCGAGGTTACGGGTGTAGCCGAATTGTCCTTCCTGGCGAAGGGCAACAGTAGGTATGTAGAGCTGACTGCCAACCTTCACTAATTGTAGAGGCACCCTAAGAAGAAGAAGAATATTTTGCAATAATCATTAATTGCAATCAAGTAATATGAAATCTTTGAAAGGCGTATAACCTTCTATTCGATTATTTTGTTTCTCATAACTTTTTAGAATGTCTACAACCTAACGGCATTATGGGCACCAATGCTTCAAACTTTCCTTAGGTTTCATACAGGTTGTCCCAGAACTCGACGTCAAGCCGGAAACGGGTGATAGGGCAAGTCATACTAGTTATAATAAAAATATTTAAAAAACCCTTTCCTTTTTTTTTATTTTTGTTATGTAATCCCGAATAGTGCTTCTGTAAATTGTTGAATACAATTCAAAGCTAACTGCTCCAGTTTGGAAGAAATGTCACTTTAGGCATAAAAATAAAGATTTATACTAACGGGAGTTAAAACACCATCACCGGATGTTGATTTCCTCGATTTTTTTTTGCCTCTAATTTTGAAAATATATGGCTTAGATTTCTTCATATTTTTCTTATAACTAGTATGAATTGACCTATCACCCGTTTCCGGCTTGACGTCGACTTCTGTAACATTCTGTAGAACTGCCGTATTACACATTAGCATGGTGTATATTGTAGCGCGATAATACTTTATAAATCACAGTAGCAATATGCGAGAGACGAATTTTATATAGGAAACTCAAAAAATCCCAGCCGTATCTGATCTCCTCGTGCAACTAAAATGCTTTTAAATCAAAGTCCCGCGAAGATTAAACAGGAACCGTTCAGTTGGAACTCGTCGAAACTTTATCTTTCTCGCTAAGCTTAAAGCGGAGGATATCGCTGAACGGAAGTTTCAGACGAATACCGAAAGCCAGCGCCTGAAAGATGCTTCATCCCGAGATAAACGTGTCGGACTTCAACGCGAACTTCAGTTTACTGCTACAGTTCGCTAACTCAAAAAAATATAAAAAAAACAGTTCGTTATGGCCGAACATAAAATTCTCAACAACGAAGACCCGCAAACAACCATAACACGATTTAACCACGAAAAATCTAAACAACGAATGGCTACTAGTGTCGTAATTAAAATAAACAAATGGCCCTTAAATACTCATTATATTAAGGTCGATATCATGTTAGTTATTAATCGCTAATAATTCGTCACGCAATATAAAATGAAGGAATGGTTGTGAATGGACATGTATCCTTTAAAAAAATAAACCATATTGCAAATCGATTGTCTTCCAAAAACCATATACTCAAATTTATCCCTGCGCGGCTCACACAGTTAATAAGAGGGGCTGAACGTAACTGTCTCACTAAAAAAATACGTACTTATGGTAAAATAACAAAAAATGTCAATTTCTACATTCACTCCAGTCCGGCGCTGTATTAAGGCTGTTCGTAACGACTTTTTCTGTATAATTTTCCCATAAGATATATATTAAAGATATAGGTATTATTTGCTTACTAAAATAATTTACGAAAAATTAGCTTTCGCTCAACCCAATTGTATTTACTTATAACAATTGGGAGTTGTTAATTTTTATTTTTTAATCTGAAGGACAATGGGCAAAATGTATGGGCGCTGGGCCCACCTCTCCAATAAAAATAAGAGTTGAAAGATCTATTTATTTAGAATATTTTTGACTACAATAACTTACCTCAATTATGAGCCATTTCAAAGTTTTGAAGTTCGCAATCTTCTTAAATATGGCTATTGACACGACAATACCCAACCCAATTATTTATTTAATGTATAATATTTGCAGTGAAGATTAATAAAAGATAGTATATTACGATGTACGACCACTGGGTTCACCATGCTCAACAGCTGACTTCAGCATATTAAATACATACGTCAGGAAACAGAGCGGCAGTGAAGTCATGAGACACATTACAGAGTTCAAGCAACATATCCCAGTATTTCCGCTCCTTATACTGCTGACAAACTCGATACGTACATTCTCAGGAATATATGTATTCACACAGCGTATGTAGTTTATCTTAGCGGGTAATCAGCGATGTTTTTTGTTTAAATGTGTTGGTTGCCCCAGGAAATATATGTAATTAGCCATATTTATTAGGATATAACACAGAGACGGCTAATTATTGAGATGAGTCGTTAGATTAATAAATATTCAACATAAAAAGATCTTTTCATTGGTAAATGATATACAACTATTGGAAAAGTGTGCCCAAAATAACCATTCTCTTTTGTCGTGGGTTTTGTTTAAAAATGAGCATATTAAACTTTGAAAATGAAAGACATGTGAAGGTTATAAGAATATGACGTTAAGTTATCTGAAAGCTAATTTTGTTTACAATTCTTTAGTAAATGAATAGCATCTATAAATTCAACATATTAGAATTGTACGGGAAATGAAAAGACGTGATGAACCACCTTAACCCGTTTGCGGACGAAGGAAACGCCAGAGTATACTAGCCGAAAAATGCCAATATTGCCTTTAAAATTAAAGCTCTTCAGCACCATATAATATTATAATCGCACATGATACTTTCGCATTTCCTTCATTCGTGATACATTCAAGTTACACTAAGCATTAATGCTTGCACTTATTTATAAGATTGATAATTTCGTCAGTACGACAAATACGATCGTAATCTATATTAGAATAACTTGTACGTCAGCTACATGAGTGTTGAATAGCATAAGAAACATTTTATACTCGACAGATTTGTCACTTAGTGTTATATTCGAAGGCCGAATTTTAGTTTCTATAGCAATGAGCCAATATTAGTTTTTAATGTCAATTCTGGTTAATATTTATATCCACATTACACTGCCATGCAATATTAATAAAGTACATTTTGTTAAAAAAAATGTCTCTACGGTTTGAGTATGAGTAGACCAAAACGAGCGAGAGGTTGCATAGTAGGATACATATTTCGATTCTGCACTTATCCCAGAATCCGCGTATTTGCGCTACTTAATTTATTATACTTTTTTAGAAGTAGGAAAAATACCACAAACTGTATTTTTTCTTCAGATTTTGGGCTTTCTCTTTTATATACAGTTCGAAAATATATTTACTGAAGTAAGAAAACAACTGCAAATCAAAACTCTTATATTTAAAATTGTGTAAATATATATTTAAAATGTATATTTAAAAAATGATTCTATGTCTTCCACTTCTCCTGCAATGAAGATATCCCTTTTGAAAACCAACTTTTTGCTTGCTTTGAAAATCAAACGGTCACCAATGTATTGACTTTTTGGTCTCTTAAAGAACGTGGTTCTCAAAGACTGTTTTCAAGTTGGGAAACAAAAAATAATATCAGGGGGTGAGTGGTTGCTATTGAAATCCGTAGCGTCGAATGGCACGTTGCTTTTTCCTTGATATACCTTATTCACCGGCGAGTTATCATGAATCAGCAGCATTCGTAATGTGAGTTTATCACGTTTTTTCTCCTTAATTATATCCCGCAAAACTATCATATTGCTAGCGTAACTATCTTCTATTGTACAGAAACAAAAGTCCTTTCCTAGAATAGAGCCTAGAGTCCTTTCTCGCCATGACTTTGTCAGCAAAATTCTCCACTTTATATTTTAAGGGTGAGACCAGTTCTGTGCTTAACCCATAAACTTGTGAAGTAAAAACTCGGCCGTACCTTTTGCATCCCGGAAGGGACGTTACACATTCTAGGGACTGCATAGACTCCGTTTTAGACTATAGATCGTTGTGGTACACCCATGGTTCATCACCGATAAAATGTCCAAAATAGCCACTGTGTCCTCACCGCTCCTCACCTCCAAACAGCTCCAAGTTCCATGAGAACGCCTTTGAAATGGTATAAGCGTCCGCGGAACCCACCTCGCTTTAACCTTGGATATGTCTATGTCATGTATGTTTTTCTAAACTATGCCTGACGAGATACTCATTTCTTCAACTATATAGAAATCCTCCAACCGTCCATGCGCCAAAATTATATCGACGACGTTTTTGTATATTTCTGGAGACATTGCTGACGCAGGTCGCTCATTGCGAGAATCACCGTCAATGGACTCTCTACCTTATTTAAATCGTTTACTAGCAAAATCATACTTTATAATTCGAAGGTGTAGATCGTCACATGCACTAGTAGATACTATGTGTTTATGATTATCCTTTTTCTTCTTCCCTTCTTTGTGGGAATTTAATCGCTGATTGCTGCTGCAAATTTCTTAGTCGACTCACACATGACACATTCGCTATGTTTTCTTTTTAAATGACTTTTATATGTTCAAACTATTGTACGTCCGATACTTAAAGGGTTCGATTGCGTTTTATCAAGTACTAAAATCGGAAGTTAGTACGTGAGAAACGAGACAGGGCAATACGTAAGAGCGGAATTTCAAATGAGCGGTGTTATTCTTTGCATTAAATCTACCCACCGAAAAAAAAGCGGTTGAATATAAAGGTGCTCCCTCACCGGGAGCATTCGCCTGTAATGTGATATTTCAGATTCGATTTTGACCATTACTTTACAATCATGCCTCCCTGACTGACGAGCATTCGCCTTTTAGATTCGATTTTAAGCATTACGTTACAATAATGCCTACCTGACTGACGAGCATTCGCCTGTAATGTAATATAGATTCGCCTGTAATGCAACAAAGATGGGCGTTTCCGCACTCTATTGACAAGTGGTGCGCATTGATGTTACAAGTTGTATCAACATATTACAGATTGTATCATTACAGGTTGCCCACTGTAATGCTCGGATCTCCTCCCTCACTGATGTAATCTTCGCATCTGTAGCGTTACCGGTTTGGTAGCACCTTTAGACCGCACGAAATGTGTTCGAACTTATTCGGATGGCGATAAGTTCGACAGGCAGTTTTGTTGCGGGAAAACCGACGATCGCTCATTTCATACCCCGCTCTAACGTATTACTTTGTCTCGTTCACATGAACTGATTTTAAATTTTAGACAACAAAGAAACGCAATCGGATCAAGAGGCTATGAGTGATACACTGAAGGACTTTATTTTTGGAGACGCTCAGTAATTGCCTAAATAATCGGTTAGAAAAATCAAATTATTGAACCGTCTGATGAATAAAAATTAATCCATAAACTTGTGAAGTAAAAACTCGGCCGTACCTTTTGCATCCCGGAAGGGACGTTACACATTCTTAGGGGAATATTTTCACACTCTCGCTCAGTTCTGGTCAACCCACACAGCTCACTTCTAACCAAATTTAATTTACTAATATAAGCTAGATATTAAGCTGTCGACGGTTTGTGTCTCCAAGTGTATAAAAAACCAATGGTCGATATATTAGCATCGCGCTTCCAAAAGTATTAGATGTACATAAAGAATACAATATTTTTACTTGCACAACTTTAATGAGTATATTTCATCTACTGTGTATTAGGTGAATTGATTTTTAAAAAAAACAATAATGTTTGAAGATGTTGTGAGGAGATAACGAATGTAATTAATTTTAGTTTATTTCTGTTGGATTTTACGAGACGATTGTAGATAATATTTGTTACTAGGTTGTCGTGTTTTTGACAGTTGGATGTACATAATTAAATATTTAATAATAAGTTGACGACTTAAAAATAAACACAATTAAATGCACTGATACCCAAAAATACATTAGCTAAGTTTCTTACGATCGTTACTAAAAAAAAAATCCTAACCGATTATTTCTTAGATTTAATCATTATGATTAGCCACGCAACCCATTCGCTCGATTAATTTACATTAATATTCAGAAATGTTACTGTAAATTGTTCGTGCGTTTTTACCATTTAAGTACGTGATATTATTAAATTATATTATTACGGTTGTTATTACCTCTTTACCTTTTTGAAAGGATTTTAGGTTGTTTAAGTTTTTTTCTATTCATTACGACCCGCCGATCACGCGATCAATTTTATTTATAAAATTTTGGATTATGTATATATGTAAAATTGATTCGTTTTTGCCGCGCGGTCAAGAATGATAAACTCACTGGAAAACACCACACGTAGCTAGTAGAATAATAGCGTATAAGTACGAATAAAAATACTGTAATTACTTAAGGAAAATAAGGTTGTATACATGAATAACATCTGGTCAAGTGCGAGAGTACAGTAGAATTAAAATAGGGTTTCTTCGAAATAAGCTCAATAAAATTGACTATTAACTTGTCGAAATGGTTCGGTTAGCGATTAAGTTTAAATATAAATATATAGCCATTTTATTATTTATGAAATATGTCGTTTAGGGTATAACTTTCTAGTTTGATTAAATTATATGCATTTTAAGAATTTGATACACTGTGGTGTATGAGTACCTATTTTTGGATGTAAAACGAGAGCGATTGGAGAGGAAATTGAAGCCTTTTCCGATTAAAAAGAGGGATATAAGCACTACCATTAATATTAAATATTTATTATGACTTCTTATTACTAGAATACAATGTAATTAAATAAACTATGAAATATTAAATGTTATGCGTTAATTAACATATTGGTTTTATTTTCTTATCGTAACGCTGGATAATTGAAGCCATATTTGGTCATATCATTAATTATACAGAGTGAGTTTTAAGCTATTGCATAGCTTTTATCGCGGGCCTAGGCCAGCGCGGCGACCGAATGAAGAAATTTCTTAACGAAAATTATTGATTTTAAACTGATAATTACGTCTAAACGAGTGCTGCTTACGATTCGAAAAAAATATATGTTAAACAAGAACATTTACTTAATATTCTTAGATTTGAATATTTTAGATTTTGTTTATATTACATAGTGTAATTAATTTGTGAAATTAGGTCTAACCGAACACAAAAACGACTACTACGCAAATACTATCCGGCGTATTATTATGAAACCTGCACCATTTTAAAGATAATTTAATTATCTATCTTTTTATCTACGATTTTTTTCGAAATTTCCGTTTTTTTTGCTTTATTGAATAAAAAATTCGTGCGCGGCGCTCCATCGGAAGACGTTTAAATTATTCCGAATCATTTGCTTCCGCAGCCGCAAATGATTCGGAATAATTTCAACGTTTTCCGATAGAGCGCAGTTATCTGATATCAGAAAATATTAAATAAATAAATAATTATAATTGCATAAATTGTTTAAAATGCTATGCAATAGCTTTACCGCGGCAGTCCCCCAGTGCCACACGTATTTTTTATTTTATTAGTGACATCATTGAAGCGGGTGAATCAGTACTAGCAAAATAGCAACTTTAATTTGAAAAAAAAACAAAAAACATGTTTCTTTGTTTTTTGAAAAAAAATACTGATAAATAAAACTTTGATAAATGTTGAGCTCGCTAAGCTATCTAGCAATAGATAGGTAAAATATCGCGAATAAACAATATTCGCTATATTTTATCTACTGCTAGATGGCGCAAGGCACTTAACTCTTTTATACTAATTTTCAAAATATATTAAAAAAAATAAAATAAAATGGTTTTTGCCCAATTCTATATCTAAAGTTGCTTATTTGCTCGTTCTGATTCACCCACTTCGAGGATGTCACTAATTAAAACTCCCCTTTATAGTATATTGGATTTCTAAGCTCCATAGGACATTTTAGTAACCCTTTTTTGACGGCAAAATGCTGGTGGCGCTGGCAGCATTGACGGCAAAAATAATCGATATTTATTTAGCCATCTATAAGAACATTAAAACGAATTGTTGTTTTATAAAAGAAAAGATTGTTTATAAAAACACAATTATTTAAACAGCTATAACAATAATAACATTTAATCATTAGTGCCATTTATCTCATTTATTTAATATAGTATAAAATTCCATCAGTAGATGGCACTCTATCTAGATAGACTAATAAGCATTAAAACCTGTAAACCAAAAAAAAAATTACAACTTTATGTAAATAATAGAATTTTATTATTTTATACTGTATAGGCATGCTTAGAGCGCCATCTACAGTGTGCGTCCAAAATGTTATACTATGAAATTCGCCATATTGAACATAATAATCAATTGTTGGAACTATGAGTGCCATCTACAGGTTACGTTTCGTAGTAAATTCCTGGTTTCCATAACGCAGTAATTCGTTGCGCAATCTAATACGCTATATAATTAGTGGTCATAATATGTTGGGAGCCTAGTAAGTACAGTAGGACCTCGCATAATCAGGAACTCGGATAACACGGACTCGGTCATCAATCAAGAGGGAAGCATACGGTAAAGTTTAAAATTAATAAAAACGTAACCAATGAAGTAAAAGCCATCTATATATTATATATTTAAATGTAGGCAGTAAAAATGTCATACAGTATATAACAAATTGAAGCAAACGGGTGACGTTGAAACGGGTGACGATGTTAACCCGGAACTCGATAAATCGGGGCTCGGATAACCGCGGTTCTACTTTATAGTTAAGCTTAATGAACACTACCCAATAAGCCCATATCACTCGGAGTCAAAATCGGAGGACCAGTATCCAAATTTGGCGCATCATGTAATCCTAGTGCTAGATCGACCAGAGAGAATGGGCATCTCCTATAAAACTGAGAACACTCTGTTGAGGATGTTTTTCCAATCTTGTGAGCCGCATCGTAGAAATGATTCTCAGCTGGTTCCGAAGGAAGGACCGGATTCTCTGGCATTCTGAAAATCAAATATTCGCTTCGTTATTCAGTAATTACGTATTATTCTGGAGCGTAAAATTTACGCAGTGGCTTTCCGTTTTCTGATAGCCTTTTCACGCCAATTTAGCGACGTTCATTGGTAATGTTAAAACCTATCTTTAAGCGTCGGGAGCATTTCGTAGATAATTAATATACAAGACAGGTGCCTTATTCATGAACATGTCTTCAATAAATGTCGCATTATAAGGTATTTAGATAGATAGATAGAGATTCTTTATTGCACATTAAACAAAAACTTACAAAAGGCGGACTTATTGCCTAAAATACAATCTCTTACAGCCAACCTTCGTGGAAGTGTAAAAATTTAGATGCCAAGAGATACATTAAAAAAATTAACAAAAAAAGAAGAAAAATCTATTACATAACAAAAGTTAATCAAGTAACAAAAATGCCATTTTTTTAAATAAAATTAGGATTTGGAATAATTAGCAAGGAGCGAAGGATAGAAGAGGATGGGATGAGACCTAGGATAACTATGAATTTAGGGAAATGAAATGCTTTTTCAGAGACACTTGAAAGGTAGAAACCGTTGGTGCGTTTCCGATGACTGGCGGGAGCTGGTTCCATAGTCTAGCTGCATGAACGGTGAAGGAATAAATAGAAAAAGAAGAATTATGAGTTGGAATCGCAATTTACTATCCTGACTGGAACGGAGTGAAAGACCATGACTTCCTATGTGATTGAATTTTTCGGTTAGGTAGGAGGGAGCGGTAGGATTATTGAGGATGTTATAAAGAAGAGAAAGAATATGCATGTTTCTACGTTCACGTATTCGAAGACAATGCAGTCTGCTTCTATACTCAGAGACGTGATCAAATTTTTATATAGGTATTTCAATAGCTACAAGGTCGCGCGCTGTGAACAAGCTTTCCGCGATTCCGTGATTCGCTCGACGAGCCTTGTCTAATGACCGTGACATATTTAGCTGGGCAATAGCCTAGTAGCGGGGTTTACGTGAGCCAGGCCCATTGACCCGGCTTCTGAATGTGCCGAGACAGACGCGCCTGAATGTGCCGACAAGAAGCCTGCCGCCGGCAGGCTTCTTGTCCACTACACCTTTTTTTCAACTTACGGTGCGTTAGCCGCGCCGTAGAAAATAAGTGACCCTTTTGTCTTTTGCACGGTTTTTTACCGTACGACTAGTTAAGTACATACATTTTGTAAACAACTTCAAGTTGACGCAATAATTGTCCGATGTGAAAATAGCCAGTGCATGAACAAGCTCATACATTGACATACAACACTGATACTAATTTCACCGTAGATAAACACGGCTCCCCGAGGGGAAATACGATGCAGACGATAGCGGCACCGTGACGATTAACCGAAGTGTTCATGGACAAGCTTCCATAACTAGGGTTGTCGACTACAACGGGCGAGCCCGTCACCTCAAGAAGTTTTAACTATTAGTCGTTCTATCTCCCTGGAGTGAGCGCAGAAGACTTGAACAAAACAGTCCACCGTCTAGCTCCGCCACAAGCCCGCAAGAGGCCAACGCCTTAACTGCGAGATAGCCAGGAGTGTTACCCGGCGGGCTTACACTCACGCCCTTACTTCCAATTGTGACCAGATTACTCCAGTCGCTCGATTGGTTACGAGTTTGAGGTCGCTTGCGCGGTCCTCTCCCTTACGAAGCGGTGTTTACCGAGTCTATCGCGGACCACAGCGTCCTTTGCCCGGCTGTTCACCCAGGATCGGATAGCCGATGGTCGTTTCAAGAGCATTCGCCGTAAGGTCCGCATCCACCCCCGCTCTATAGGAAACAGTACTGCTTCCAGACTCCCCCGACTGTTAGTCAGAGTGTACAGTCGATTGGCTTACGCCGCACGGTGCGCAGACCGTCCAGGAGCGCCAGAAGGTTGATTCCCAGGGGAAACTAACCATAAGGCCAGAGTCCTACCCAGGCTCGCACTTCATGCGTGGAGGGCGTCGGATAGGTGTTGACCCGTGAGTGTGACCAACCCTGAACAGAATGGGTCTTCGTGGCCAATTCAGCAAGGGCCCATTAACTCCCACAAGCTTCCATAGTGATTCATACCTACTGACGACCGCGCCTAAACAAGTCGAATTAACCGTGGATTTTCACGGCGAAAAAAACCCGTGTGGACGATGGCGCAGTTTTCTCTCGAGTCGCCCGATGGTGTAGGCTCCTTATGATGTACATGACTGCGCGGCTAAGGCTTCCGGACTTCTAGAAGCATGGTGTGTAGCGGAGCGAGCTGGCGAAATGCAGCGTGGTGACAGCCCTTTGGAGCATAGAGAACTTCTCACGCGAGGCGCTTCACTTATTCCTCCACGGACCCTATTTTGCTTGTTGCGTTCTAGAGTCTCGTTTCGGACGTACTAAGTGGCTTCCGACACTTTCCTCAGCACAACATCCATCAACCATTGGATATTCCTCCGCTACGTTGCCTTATACGACCAGAACACAGCACCTTATAAGAGTCTCGACCCATATGTGCACCTTATAAGAGTCTCGACACCTTATAAGAGTCTCGGACCCAATGTGAACTAAATAGAACAAGCAATGATATATAGTTAATTTGCACATGGATAAAATTTTATAATAATATATGAAAACAATTAAATTACTATGACGACTAACAGGTAATGTAGTATACTGTGATATCATTTATTATCCATTAAATAATTTATCTACATCTTTAAAGGGATAATATATTAACTTAACTTAACTAACCTAACCTAACCTACTTTTTGGTCCGTTACTTCACTGACCTCAGTATGGTATTGTTATATGGGTCATTATTATATAGGATATCCTACTGTTTGATACCCTCACAAAAAATATATCATGGAGACTTACGTAAATGCGACTCTGAATAACTCCTCGACCATTGACGCTGCTTTTGGAGACAACATTTGAGCACTTTCACATAGCGCACGGAAGACGCATTGTCGGCCATCATATCCCATCCTGAAATGAGCATAGTCATGACACTTTAAATTTGAAATTTAATATAGAAGATAGTAATGAGTGAGAGAGTGAACTGAGAAAAACATTAGATTTCTTCTTCCATTATCGTTTTGTTGTTATGGTTTTATACAGAATAATGATGTTTGAATCGTATATTCGTTGAATTACAAGGAATATTGCTGAAAGTGCATTACCTGATTATATGTGTTACCATTCTCCGTACGGGCAATACGATAATAACGGTATAATGTAGCTTCAACATGATTCATTTAGCTGACTATAACCTTACGTATGTAATAACATGCTGTCATGGTAAAAGCAAGATCTCGTCGAGTGCTGCAATGAATATACGATGTAGTTACAATGCCCATGACATGGTAGATACACTATTACGCGTCATATTGATTCATACGTACTGACACAGTCCATGTTATAAACGTAATCCCTTTTGAAACATGCGTTTTTCCGTGTATTACAGCGTAATATTTTTCTCAGTGTGGGGTAGAAAAATTGAGGAATATAATTCATAGTGTAGTTTTCTTATATCGATGGGTGGTCATCATCAGTACAAGTATGCAAATTTCAATGCTATCGGATAGGGAAAGTTGACGCTGAAATATATCTTGGGCTCCCTTTTGATAGGCGAATAAATTGACAGGTAAGTAAGTTGTATTGTTCTTCTTTTTCCGCAAAATGAAAACTTTTTTTTTTTTTTTTTAATTTAATAACCATTTTTTTAAATATAGCTTTGTATAAAATCCAGCCAAGCCTAAGGCTTACCTGCTAGAGAATATGATAGGGTGACTTTCAGTGCAACTTTAGTGGTCATTTTGACCATATTATAATATATCTACTGCATTATCTGCTACATTAGAAAGGATTAGTCGGCATTGAGGTCTTGATAATATTTACATAAGAAAAAAAAAGTACTTAATGCTAATTTATTTAATGCGAATGTACTTAATGCTAACTAAATATTTTAAATGGCTCTGTTGCAGTTTATTCAATGGCTCATTAGTTACTTTGCCTTTCAACCGTCGATAGGTATTTTTAAGATTTAATGCCTTTTCTGCAATGAGATGATTTTGTATGTCAACTTGTAAAAAGAATAAGTTATAATGAAGCCAAAGGAATAAATTTGTAAAGACCGATACATTTTCATTAAAATGATCAGAGAGTGAATGATTTGGTTTTCAGGATGTCACTTGTGCTTTGCTGATTTTTTTTCAATAAACATACGTTTATATTTAGACGAGGCAGCTCAAAGTAATTACGTGCACAAAGAGAAAAAAAATTCAGCCGTCGCAATGAAGAAACGAAAAAATCCATATTAAGTGTATAACACGATTAAATCTGTATGCTACGCCTCGTTTGCTCAGAAAAGACATCTTTAGTAAAATTTTTGATTGGATATAACACAATTCTACGCAATGTATGATAACAACAGCATTGAACTGGATCTCATTATGAACATGTAATAAATTAACACTTCGAAACAATTTTAATAACGGCGTTATTGCTAGCTGAAATGTATGAGTCGCTTACCACTGGCGATAAGGAAAAAATGATATGTTACTAGTATTTCCTATACTTTAAAATGCAACTGATAGGTTTTGCGCCACCAAACACTAGTTATTGATTGCCCTCCATACAATAGGTCCTAAATACAATGGATACAGCTGCTTTTGAATAGTAATAAACTGCTGCAGATAAAGAAAAAGACTGCTGGCAGTAAGCTAGCACATAATGACAGAAGCTTACAAGGGCGCTCCAATTAATCTGTCTTATACACAATGAACGTGGCTGCATTCCAACAGTTGCAAGCTTATGGCTGACAGCTTACTCATAATACTTACTCATAACTTAACATTCCTAACACAATATTATTAACCTACCATATATTTAGGATTATTATTATTTATGATTATTATATATTATTATTATTATTATCACATACCTTTTTAGATAATTTGAAATTTTATTTTTTACTAAAATTTTACTTTACTTGATTTTATTTTTCACGGCATTCTTCAACGAAATTTTTTATTTAGCATTAGGCAGTACTTAATTATACGATTCTGAGCCTACCTTAGTGCGGACGTCTCGTGCGATCCAGTTAGGTTAGGTTTAATTCATTTGTAACTGATACTATGTTTTTTTGTAAAATAAAGAATTTGAATTTGAAAAAAAATAACAAAAAATGGTACAAATTCTACGTATGAGGCTAGTTTTGTCGCCCGTTCATAGATCGCGTAGTCGTCGATTTAAAGCGTTATGCCTATCAATCGAGAGTGAAAAAAATTGACATTTATCGTTGGTTGAAGTCATTCTAAGTCTGATCTTATTAGATTGTTTGATTAAATCATGGTGAATACCCCGTGGAAGACTAGTAACGAAGGATCATTTCACGGTTTGCATAGTGACATGGCGATACAGTACTGGTGGTAGATACTTGCATAAATGGTAGCGTGTACAGTACCCTAACGAAATTGCATAGTAATATCGCAATGATGCTCCACGCTGCCGATTACTTAAACGTAGTTTAGTAAACAAATGACATTGTGGCATTCAAAAGTATTGGCAGGACACATTTCACTGTACTACAGTGGTAATATATTAACGTCATGGAGTTTCCAATCCAAGTTTCTAATCCTAATCCATCATCATAATACTACTAGGTTATACCCATAAGGTGAGATGCAGGTGAGATGCAGGGCAAGTAAGTTGGTCAGAAGGAGTAGGCGGAAAACAGCAATAGATTGCTTTCGGCAACTGGTATTTAAATAATTTTCTCGTCATTGGTGTTTTCCATTTTTTTTTGCTTTATGGTTTGTTTCAGAAGTTGTTAATATTTTGCGGCACGTACGAAATTATTAAATAAGTTCGATTGGAATTTTGGTATTCAATTTTATGTTTTGTTTTATGGCTTTCAATGTAACAACTAGGTCGTTACACTACAAATAGGAAGTCAACAGAAATCACAGTATTAAAAAAAAAACAATACTGAAAATAACCACCTCTTATTTAATCGTCCAATACATTTATAGGAAATTTAAGGGATATTACCCAGGGCCCAATAGGGTTTCAGGTCTCATGAAAAGTGTTTCTTCGACAGGCGCAAATAGCTTCAGGTCCATTCGAGCATATTATACGTATTTAACGGGACTCTTTCTGTGGCCCAATGGATTTCCTGCCATTATTTCTTAAACGCCATTTACAAAGAAAATGCGAATTCTAAAATTAGGCAAACTGCTGAAGAATAGTTTCATTATTAGTGATTTATTATCAATTTGCATAGTTATTTATCCACTTTGAAAAAATGCCTTTTTAAATTGAGTCAAATAAGAATTCGAAATTTGGCCAAAGTATGGAAGATTTCGCCAAAATAATTAATTGAATGTATACATTATGTCAACCCTGAAAGGTGTAAGTTTACACTAAAAATACATAAACTACATTAGGCCCCGGAAACTGTCCTCTTAAGAAAATGACGAAATGAAAAAATACTCACGAGTTCATCGCCAGCTCCAATTTCTCATATAAATCCCGTCGGTGTCGTCGCTGCATCACAGGTCGCGGTACGATCCTAAATTTTCTGAGGGCTTTTAAAGCCTGAGTCTCGTTTGGAAGTTCAAAGGCTATGCCCCAGTTCATACCCCACGTATATAAACCAGCTATAGGTTGTCCTATGATACCGACTGTTAGACAGGCAGCCATCTGAAAGGAGATTTGAAAAAGAAACATCGGACGCATCCTTTAAGGGATCGTCCATTAATCACGTGAGGCTCGAAAGGGGGGGGGGTTCGGAAAAAATACAAAATATCAAGGGGGGAAGGGGGGTGTAGTGAGATATCACGCGTATTTATTTTATGAGAATGATCGTCAGCAGCTTGTGGGAAAGATGTGCCAGCAGCGGTGTGGGCTGTACTTCTGTGTGCAAAGGAGAATGTTAAGACACATGTAAATTGATGTCACAAGCAACTTAATGATCCGATCAATAATAGTCCTGATATGTACAATGTTTGTCTTTCACGCATCCTCGCGCGTCGATCGTTCGCTAGATCGAGAGAGATTCTCTGCGTAGTGCGCGAAAATGATGACGCCGATTGCCTTGATGAGGCCAACGGTGATCTTCAACAAAGCACAGTGCCAACAGCTGACTTACATTTTTTTTATCCACTTGTTAGTGTTGGAGAAAGTCTCGCTAATCTGTGGTCCAATGACAATCTCCTTTAAATATATTCATGTACCAGTACAGTTATATGTTTTTCACGTGATTATAGCTTTATTTCAATACCAGTCAGAAATAACCTGCAACCTTAATGTCTGTCTGAACATTTTTATACCGGTGCCTTTTCCAAAATTAAATTAGATTATACCTGTATTTAAAGATAATATTCTGACTTTTTAAAGATACTTTGCACCAAAAAAATACACGTGAGTTTGGGTAGGGGAGGGGGGGAGGGTAGTCAAACACCTCACCGCGTATCACCATAGGGGAGGGAAAGGTTAAAAAGTTGCTAAAAATATCACGTGATTAATGGACGGCCCCTTACCTATAAGCATATTATTGGTAGTCTTTTTTGGAAAATAAATATGATTAGGATGTTGATTATTGTCCCAGATATAGAATTATGTCGTAAAAAATATGTAAAATTATCGGCAATTTTTATCGAAAGAGAGACAGCCGGGTTTGTGTCGTAATATATGTCTCAAATTAGATAGTAAGTTGGCTCTAAAGCTAAGGCTGTAAAACTGTCCCGTCCCTCGGATATCCTCGCCCCTTTGCTTCTTTCTGTCTCCCGCTTTCTCTCTCTCTCTCTCTCACACACACACACCCTATCGCTCTCTAAAAGCGAATCTCAGCTAAAATGGAAGGTAATATTTTGCACTCACCGAGAAGCTGGAGCCTTCTGGAAATGTCACATAACGCCTCCGCCGCGACAGTATCTTAGCGCGGCGTTGTCTGTTCGTTGGCGCTAGGGTGCCGCTCGCTAACTCCACCAGACAAACGGACACGAGCAAAAAGAGAAAAAGACCCCACCGCGACATTGCCACTCCACTGTTAAAAGCCCTTAAATAGCCCCGCCAAATCGCCCACGGTTATCTTCGACAAATTCCAAAGGGTGACAGCGCAACAGGGAGATGGCCGCAAATGACTATGCTGTGAGCAAGAATCGTTGAACTCGTTCAATTATCACGGCAAATAGCGGTTCAGAGTCGTGATTTTTCAATAGCGTATGGCGGCATAAAGTTTAGTGACCCAGTTGTCTTATAACTTCTCAAATCGATAGTAACTAATTATATCTAACTTTATTTCACGCATTATACAGGTGAGTTATTAATTAGTGGCATCCTTAAAGTGGATGAATCAGTACAAGCAAATTAGCAACTTTGATAAAAATTTTGGGAAAAAGACAATATATTTTTTAAAGACTTTTTGTTGAGAAATTTCAAAATATTGACTGATAAATGAGAGTGTGACAAGCGTTGAGCGCGCTGCGCCATTTCGCATAAGGTAAAATATTGCGAATAAACAATATCCGCATAATTTTACCTACCTATAGATGGCTTACTTACTACACTACACTTACTTCTCGGCCACAACCCACCGTTGGGAGGTTACGCTCAAATATCTTTAGAACGATGATGGTGAGGGCCAGCAAGGCTCCTGTCCAGTGCTACAAGGTGGTGCGCTAGGGTCGATGCGACCAAGGAGTTGTCCGCGGCTACAGCAGCTTTCAGAAGGCTTTCCAAGTCATCAGTGAAAATGTGAATCAGAAACCCGAAACAATTCACTAGGCCAAATGTATGTTAAATGAGATCTCAAATCAAGTTTTGCAGTTTTAAAAAGCCTAATGGTTGCTTAATAATATTACAGTATATTATTTATTACTCTTTGCTTTGTTTAATAAAATTGGTTTAACAAGATTTTGTTATTCTAAACGTATTAGAATGTAATTCCCCGAGATAAGGCCCCGAGATTTAGATGGCCTAAGGGCCTCTACATGGGTTAATCCGGCACTGTATACATTTGTCTGAGCCCTGCTTAAATAGCGCATAAATTAAATATAAATTTTTGTTTTCTAATGTGCCAAGTAAACTATCACCCCTTATATAAAGCTCTATGCTTTAACCAATCAAACCGTGCCCCTCAAAAAACATCAACGAAACACGAATATAGTTTCAATTTGATTGCTAGGGAAAGGACAAAACGCAAGAGAAATGTGAAAAGCGGCGGACAAATCGATTGCGAATGTCAATCAAGTGCCAACGACAACAGGCGAGACCGCGATCCTGCAACTAAAAGGACAGGTGGCTCGCTTTCAGGTATACTCAACTCGACGAAATTTATTTATCTGTGAAAAAATTTGTTCATATGCCAAAATTTAAATCCTAAATCAACATATTATTCCGGTAAAACTTTTGGTTAGATTAGTGAGATTAGTGGGAAGCTAATGGGTCCTATTGCAGTAAGGCCACTAACACCCTTGCGTTAAGGGTCGGCCAAACTCACGGGCCTCCATGCAGAAGTGCGAGCTCGGTTAGGACTCTTGCCTGCGGGCCAGTTTCCCCTAGGAGTCAACCCTCGGGCAGTCCTGAACGATCCGCGCACCGTGCGGCGTCAGCCAATCGATTGTGCATTCCGACTAACAGCCGAGGGAATCTGGAAACAGTATTATTTACTATGGAGCGGGTACCAACTGTAGATTTGTATTGTTTCTAAAAGTCTTTTACGCTCATCCCACGGCTGATGACGGGTTCGTCCGCTACCACTGTAGATTTAGTGATGTTTCTCTGAGCTAAAAATCGGTGCATGACCTCGTTTTCCACTGCTAAAGTAATGGTCTCTGTTATCATGGAACTTCTGATTTTTTCGCTGTCAAGCTTTATTTTTGGGTTTGTTCATTTTATTCAGGCTGAGCTAGAATTCTGCTAGCAGAAGGTAGGGTAAGTTTTGGCAACTTAATATATTGTAACCAGTTTGGGTTGCAATGTAGACAATCTGGCGACGGACCAAGGGGCTTGGATTGTCGCCAGATGCTTTCCAAGTATTATTATATTTTCAAGTATTTCAATTTATGTTCCAAATATAACTCTATGAAGTGGTCGGATGATTACAAAAGCCTGTTGGACCAGCAGGGTCACCCGACTATACTGCTCCAGCATTTAGCAAAATCGGCTACAAACCCCAACACGATTGCGACTATATATGACATTTCACGAAGTGGCGGCAACATTGGCGTAGCTTGATTTGAGTATTATTTAGAATAAAAAATAATATAATAGACTAAAAAGTATAAGTGGGACCGGAAAGTAATGTCGTTTCTGTGCATGTCAATACTTGGTTACCATCTATCAGCTCATTTTGTACTTCAAAGTCGTGCCAAAGACATTTTACAGTTTAAGTGTCTTGTCTACTTGTAAATAATTAAACTTTATTTTTAAAACAGTTTTGTTTGAAATGGCCAACCGAATACCAGAAGAGGTACATATCCGGCTTTGTATGTTTTTTTGAGTTTCGCAAGGGTAGTAACGCAACAGTTGCTACCAGAACCATTTGTGATGTTTATTAAAGTGCATTAGACGCTCGCAAATGCCATAGGTGGTTTTTTAAGTTCAGATCTAGTAATTTTGATATTTCCGACTCGTATCGATCAGAAAGACGAACAACTTTAGACAATGACAGAGCAAGAGTTTTGACCTCGCATAACCTGTCCGGGAAAAAACAAAACCAACCGATCCACCACATGCAACGCATTGCTTCAACGGCACAATACAGAAACGTTTTCGATCGATTGATAATTGGAGATAAAAAATGGATCCTCTATGATAATCCAAAATGCAAAAGGCAGTGACGCTCTCCATATGATTCGTTACAAAGTACTGCTAAGCCAAGGTTACATACCAAAAACGCTTCTTTTTGTGTTTGGTGGAGTATTCCCGAAATCGTACATTTTGAAGTACTGAAACATGGATAAAGGTGAATGCAGACTTTTACTGCGAACAATTAGATTAAGTAAATCATTCTATTGAAAAGTTTCCAGCAATTGTCAACAGAAATGGCGTTATTCTGGAACACGATAATGCAAGACCGCACTACGCAATATGAACCTTAAAAAAAATATGATTTCAGATGGGAGGTATTGTTTCACCCACTAAGCCGACATCGCACCATCGATTTTTCATATATCCGATCGCTACAACACTTCTATGTTGCGAGAAAAATTAAAAAAAATTATGATATCCAAAATTCCATCTCCAGAGATGCGTCAATGAAAATTTTCACACTAAATGACAAAAGATCGTTGATAACGGGGGTGATAATATCATTGATTAAAAACAAAAACTTGTAATTTTTATATTTTTAATTTGATGTAAAAAACGACATTACTATCCGGTCTCCCTAATTTTGATGTATAATTTCAATTGATTTGTGGTTCTGGTATTATTGCAGTATAGAAACCTCTTCTAGACTATTGATTTTTTAACATCACCCCGACTATATTCCCCAAAATAATCTTTTCTCGGTCTCAATAAATATGTGAGATACTCGTATAGACATTCAAAGAAGTGTAAAACCCATACATTTCAATTGGTTAGGTTAGTTTTTTTAAGAATACATAGACACCTATTTGACGGCAGGTTAGATAAGTTATTTTTGAAAACAATCTTAAAAACTGACTGTTTTTTTTCGTATGTCATTTTTTAAAATTTTCTTTCAAATTAAGCATTACAATGATCGAATCTAGTAGTATTTCTTCATTTTTTCAATTTTTGCGAAAGGTTCCAATTCTACAATAACTCAGTGGTTTTTATTGCCAGATAAACAATGTAAAAATTTGTCCCTTGTGGTGAGTTCTGTCTTAACTTGATTTCACTCGCTCAAGTAAATAAAACGCCATTCCTTAAAGCCACCGCAGGTATGCGACTGCTAATAAGTATTTGGTAAATTCTGTCTGCAGTAGCATGCATTCAGTGTGCTTTATTAAATTAACGACACAAGCAGTAAATTTCAAACTGAAGATTGAAAAGTAAAGAGGTACCATTTTTTAAAATTAAAAAAGCGTAAAAAACACCAAAAGGTATGTCGGGCTTGCCCCATTCACTAACCCTGGGCACGCCACTACCGGGCGGTAAGGGTTAGTCCCTCGCGGGCTATTTGGCGGAGCTAGATAATGGAATGTCCACTGTCTATAAGCTTCTTCGCTTACCCTACGGTTGAAAGAACGATCACATATCTTTATACCAGCCTGGGATGACGGGTTCGCTCGTTGTAGTCGACACCGCCCAACGGTGCCTTTGTAGGGTATGCTTTGCTAGCAATTCGCCATCATCAGTAGGATTCTAGTTATTCAATACTTTTGCAAATAAATATTTTCAATTTTCCAGAACCTTGTTGATATTAATCTTTTCATAAATATAAAACCATGTTGCAAACATTTTTATCGTTTTAAATAGTCAGCTAAAGAAATATAAATAAAAATGGTTTACCATTGCTTTCGGTATGATGAAAATGGCTGTGTCAGCACTTCTCAATCGCCGAGTTGCCCAGCAAAATTTTCACAAATAGTGGGTAGGGTAACCAGCAAAATAAAACATTTCCTCTCAGGAGAGAGCATTGTTTTTGTTTTGCAGTTGACCTACGCCCACCGCAGTAACATTTAAGGGGTCAAATTCTGGGGCTTAATTTCTGCTATTTTTATGCTATACTTCGAGCGAACTGATGAAGTTCGTAATCTTTACTGCGAATATGATAGTATGTATCGGGTATAATAACATCATTAGTCATAAAGACGCTTCTTATTAGTGACGCATATTTTCTGGGTACGCAAAGCTTTTGCCAGATCGACCTCACAGCAAATATACACAGCACAGCTCTATTCGTCTATGTGATCACCGGGCTACCGACTGACCCTTCCCCTTAGCGGGTCTCGCAATAGCTTAGCGAGATCCGCCATATTACAGACACTCGGTAAGAAAATGCGCGCCACTACCGAACATCTACCTAGCTACTTCGGCGAACCGCCGGGTGGCACCCCGCATGCCTAGTCTATTCTAATAAGTTATCATTCAGTAAACACCTTTAAAAAGCGCCCATATGGCAAAATGGCAAAAAAAAATCCCAGAAGTATTCCTCATATCCGGATGTTTCGCTGTTGAAATAAAAAAATATTGAAATGTTAGAATAGTATTCTTTATTACTATTATTGAAAAAATAAAGTATAAAAATATTTTACTAAAATTGCTTTTCTTCTCTAAAACATATTTACATTTATGTTATTTTGTGTAAACGATAGAAGAATATCAATCAAAGATATGGGACACTTTTTCTCATTGTATTCGGCGCATCTACCGCCCTTTATAACGTCCATGTAAACATCAGTTTCATCATTATTTAGGTCATCTTCATTATTTTCGATATATTCATCAGAAACTCTGAAATTTTAAAAATATATTTGTAATATAATCATAAAGGTTGAATCTGTCTAATTATGGCAATTTGGTGGCTTCAATTTGCTGTATATATATATATATATATATATATATATATATATATATATATATATATATATATATATATATATATATATATATATATATATATATGTATATATATATATATATATATATATATATATATATATATATATATATATATATATATATATATTCCTTCATAAGATAAAATAACCCTAAGAAACGTAACATTCCATGGTGTTGAAAAAGGATAGTGACTGTTCAGCAAAAAAATACGTACATAAGAAGAAGAGTTACGTAAATGGTGTGCTAAATGACTGGCAGTGATTGAAAATAATAATGATTTGACATCGGATTATATGTAATTGCATATTTGCATATGCAAATGCATAAAATGCTATTTTTATAACATTATTGCATATTTTAGTACTTTTTCCTCGATAGTGCTTATTTCAATAGTTAAATTCGTGAAGAAGCGAGTGCCGTACATTAATCTTCTCTTATGTTCAATATAGCGGTTTTCCTGGCGGCGGACTATACCTTTATAGCGCCAGTGCCGGATTATCCAATAGGCCAAGTAGGCACCGGCCTATGGGCCCCACGCCTTTTAGGCCCCACCCCCGACAAAAGATCATTGCAATCGCATTTTATTAAATTGTTTTTTTACATTGGTAGAAAAAATCATTATTATATTTACAAATCGTTAATCATTATTATATTTATTTACATTATTAATTTACAAATTGTTTATTGATTTCTAGTTATGAGTAGATTCAATATACAAAAGTCTTAACCTAACTAGGCTGCCGCCTGTTCCAAGGTAGACAATTTATTTTAAATATCCTAAAAAATATATATAATATTTATATAAATAAACAAAATCATACATAATGTATCAGAAATATCTTAATTACCTAATTAAAAATTCGTAAGGAAAATGTCATGAAAATTGTCAATAACCTATTATTTTATTTTAAAACATGATAAAAATTGATATATATTTATATATGTATTAATAGGTATTAAGTAGTAATAATATACAAAATAAATTCACAAAAATAAAAATAAAATTATATTTAGAAATCATCAATTTATATTAGGTACTACATATACTATGAATGGAAAACATTGAATGGAAAAATCTAAGGAAAAAATGTTTATTAAACTTTTTGATCCGACTAATAACAAAATTGTTAGCAGTAAATTATTAGTTATATTAGCAAAGTAAAAGTTAGCAATACATTATCAGCAGCTGGCCGCTGCCAGCCTGGCAATCGTATTGTGTTTACTTTATTATACAATGTCTTTGCTACGCGACATAAGCGCTGTTAGAAATGTTTAAGGCGCTGATATACGACTTTAATGATTTTAAACTGATAATTACGTCTAAACGAGTACTGCTTACGATTCGAAAAAAATATATGTTAAACAAGAGCATTTACCTAATATTCTAATCTGTGAATATTTTAGATTTTGTTTATATTACATAGTGTAATTAATTTGGGAAATGAGGTCTAACCGAACACAAACACGAGAATTACGCAAATACTATCTAGTGTATTATTATGAAACCTGCACCATTTTAAAGATAATTTAATTATCTATCTTCTTATCTGTGAATTTTTTCGAAAAGTCAAAGAATAATATCCGATTTTGCTTATTCGAACAAAATTGGTGCGCGAGTTATAAAGCGGGCCTCGCCGGCGACGAGAGTCAGTATGACCGCGACCACTGTCACGGGTAGATGCTGACGCTGCGCTCCGAACGAGATAAATTACGATAATTAAAAACAAAATGGCCAGAAACTCAAAAATTTTAAAACTTAAACACAGTATATTAGAGAAAAATAGATCATTAAGGTAAGTAACGTGTTTTAGTGTATTATTACGTGTATATTATTACCATTTGTCTACTCTGATGCTCTTTGCCTGACGTCAAATTGGGGTGACCACAGGAATAGGATTCGTGCAACAATTTAACTAATTAACACATAAAATAAATTACTTCTTTTATTTTATAAACTGACGTGATTACTGTTTTTATTTTAGGCGAATACGAAACAACACTAATTCTGAAGATGTAAATTCACAGACGAGGTGAGTAAACAGTGTAGGTAAACAAAACTACATCAAAAGGTAATGCTCACAGATAAATGCATACCTAATTTAATATTTTGATTTTAGTGTAATTCGAACAATAATTATGTTTTATCAGAACTTGAAAGTTTTATCAGAACTGTCGGAATCAGAATATTATTTTGAAATCAAATATCAAACTTGAATATCGAATTTGAAAATCGATTTAGGGCCGATTTCTATATGAATCCTGCAAGTAAAAGTACAAATATAAGTTGAACCATCGGTTTACTAAATTCATTCGTAAAGCGACAAAATTTAATTCGGGTTTTCGTAGTATGACGTAAATTATACTTTGTTTGGAGGGGGTTGTTTTTGTTGCAAAAAGATAATTATGGGTTTTAGCCAAAAATTTAGTAGTAATAATAATAAACCTACTTATAACATAGTTACGCGCATCCCTGACTCACTGACTGACTTTGTAACGCTGTAGGTAAAGACAGTATTTTTTTTAATTTGTCAGTTTTTAAACTTGAAATGCTACTTCGAATTTCAAACTTGAAATTGTGCTTTGAATTTCGAACTTGACATTCTACTATGAATTTCAAACTTGAAATTCTACTTCGAATGTCGAAGTTGACATTTTACTTCGAATTTTGAACTTGACATTCTACTACGAATTTCGAACTAGAAATTCTACTTCGAATTTCGAACTTGACATTTTACTTCGAATTTCGAACTTGACATTCTACTTCGAATTACGAACTTAACATTCAAGTTCGAATTTCGCACTTGACATTTTGACATTTGAAATTCGGAATTTCGGTTAAATTTCGATAATTTCGGAATTCGAATTAAAATTTCGAAATTTTGGACTTAGCTAAGGATTCCATTATAGCATTCATGGTTTGCTTGATATTCAAACTCAGCACTCGTAGAAAAACGACCCTTACTTTGTTTTCGCATGAATAACTATACCTAATATCATTGTTTATCTATGTGTAGATCTGAAGTGAACGAAACAACAATTGCTGAGGAGGAAGCCTTGCATATTGGTACAGAAAATGAGAAGTCATTCTCTGACAGGTCAAAGCATAATTATTATTACTGTGACATCAGCATAACTTGCGCATAGCTTTCTGTTGTACCTATCATATGTTTTGTTTGTAGAACACCGACAATGTCAATTACAGAATTCTTATTAGGTGTATTTTCTTTTCAGAGAGAATGGAGAAGTAGTCAATGGAATGCGAATATTGAATATAACACAGTTTTTTAAAGAGCTTCAACAAATATCTTCACATGGGAGTATAGACTGTGGTTTGAAATCAATAGAAATAATATCTGAACGTAAATTGGGGCTACTTTCGAATTTAAAACTAAAATGTAAGATGTGTAGTGAAACCTTTGTCATTTGTTGCAATAACCCTGAAACTGACATAAATATTAACACAGTTGCGGGCACAATAGCAATGGGTTGTGGCCATTCACAGCTAAATGAATTATTAGCCGCAATGGACTTGCCCCAAATATCATATACAATATTTAATAAAAGATTGGAAACTATAAACAAAGTTTGGGAAAAAGAAACAACCCAGTCGATGAATGAAGCCGCTAAAGAAGAACGTAGATTGGCTTTTGATGATGATAAAGTTACTGACAACGGCATACCATTTATTGACGTTATAGCCGATGGCTGCTGGGGGAAAAGGTCTTATAGGAAAAATTACTCAGCCTTATCAGGCGCAGCTGCAATAATAGGGAAAAGAACCGGGAAAATTCTCTTTATGGCTGTCAAAAATAAATACTGCTGCATATGCGCCCAAGCTTCGAAGAAATATGTCACGCCTAAGGAGCATGATTGCTACAAAAATTATTCTGGTATTTGAAATAGCAATTATTACCACAATATATTTCATATTTAAAACAATTTTATTTATCATTTACGTCAATTACATTTTCAGGTCCATCAACCGGAATGGAATCCACCATCTTGGTAGAAGGATTTAAAAGAAGCATAGAAATGCACAATTTAATATACGCAGCGCCACAACACCTTTTGCCGATTCAGCAACTATACCAGGACTTTGATTACGAAGCGTGTCTTCGTCTTTATTGACTTCATTCAAAATCGTCATTTTTCGTTTCTTGTTTTTTTTCCTCATCCCTTTTCTATTTGCGCCCCTGTATAGCACTAACTATATAAGAGGGGTCTCTAATGATCATATTCCTCGTATGCCTAGGATCGACTAGTTCATTATCCTATGTTTTTTATTACCTTTATCCTATGTTTTTTTGCTAATTGCGGGCGTTTTTGTTTACGTAATTACGTAATTCTTGTTTACCAAATTTTCTAACAATAAGAGAATGATTACAATACAAATCCGATTATTATTTCACATTACGAACTATTATTTATTTAATACCTTAGAATCTTGAACGTACAATATTTTCGTACGTATGGTCACTCTACAAGCCGCTATCGGCCGCGCGGCGATTCCAGTTCTCTTATCACGCGTTGGCTCCGCCCAATCGCCCGAAGCCGTTGGCAATAGTCGTCGCCTTAATGGTTCACTTTACCGGTGCGATTGTGTTTCGTTTATACGTGTATTCTATACTACATCGTCGTCAGAATGTTTGACAGCCAAAAAGGGGCCACGAAAAGTGCAAAGGAGGCCCCAAGATTTGGACGGCACAAGGGCACATGAGTAAACAATTAACTCTGTGACAAGGGCCTCTACATGGGTTAGTTCGGCACTGGATGGCCTATACGGTATCCTATCGAGAAATAAAATAATAATATAAAAAAACAAATAAAGTTTAAATCATAGCTCTTATTATTATAATACTATTTACATAAATATCCCAATTTGGAATTTTGTATACAAGTTTCAATGCGTAATAATTACGCACTTTAAGTTCAGATAGACTAACAGATAGTATTCTATATATCAGTATTTATTCTGGTGTAATCAGCTTATATATAAATACGGTAGATAACCCAAACAATTAAATGTCATTTTTGTTACATTATTTAAAATATTGTTATCATTATTTAAATGAAATGTTGTTACGATTAGTTAAATAAAAAATATAATCAATCAGTCCTTTATAAAAAAAACATTCATTATCATGTTATTATAGATGGTCAAATAAATTGCTATTGATATCGCCGGACAATGCTATCAGCGTCACCTGCATGTCGCCGATGCAGAAAGGTTGCCAAAACGTATTATGATGTTAATCAGTCTAATACCGTTTATAAGCAATGGTTATAGTATGATAATGCGTAGTGTTAATTTCGTCAATGTCGGATGAGGAGGTGAAGACAAGTGAGAATATTGTGTGAGTGTGGAGGTCGTTTTCGTCTCTCTACGATCTCGGTAAGATCTCTCGCCAGGACTTTACGCCGTGAGTCTGTAGGTGGTAGGAAAGTTGACGATCCACGTAGGACACCGTTGGAGGTAAGAATCGGCTGCATCGCTGTTTCAACCAGGACTCTGTGTAAGTACCGAAGACATTTCCAGCCAAGAGTTAAGCGACTAGCGGTAAGGTGATTTTCCAGGTTGATCAAGTCGAGATAAAACACTCGCTATTCCGTTACGTCACTGTTCTAGTAAAACGTACTCTTTTACGATCCATTCTGATCGTTTATGGAATAAGCTCCCACACTCTGTCAGTCATGCCACACACTTTCGATGCTCACTTTCAAAAAGATGCTAAAGAAACACTTGCTTTCACACAATTACTAACCAAATACCCCAATATTCTCCTCTCAATTAACCTTCAATGGAAAAAACAAAAAGGTTTATTCTAACCCTAACGTAACTTATTAGTCTATATTTGTATTAGTGTAATTAGAATAATACTTCATTACTTCTATGTATTCTATACAATGAGAATTAAAAACTAGGTTATCAAATGGTAGACAGCTAATAATATCAAATGGTAGACAGTAATATATCTCTATATTGATAAGTCCGCCATTTGTGCATAAATAGTTTTTTTTTTAATAGTGAAATATTTATTATGTAATGTTATCTTTGCAATAATATAATTCTTCTACTCTGTTTTATTTTATTTCACAAACATTTTCGGCGTAAATCACAGCATTTGCAAAAAGACCGTTATCACACAGCCAAAGTTCTCTTCTCTAAAACCACTAAAAACGCCCTAAAACTATAGTAAAAAGCCTCTATATCAGACAAACTAAGCGAGTATGCCTTTCTACATAAAACGCCGCTATCGCCCTCGCTGAAAGCACTGAAGCCGTGGTGGATGCGTGGCTGAAATATAAAAATGTAGCTGAAAACTGAAAGTGCGCCCTATGCGCTATATTGGCGGGAGTTGCCGCCAAGTCGAGGAGATAAAGCGAGCGCTGAAGGGGTTAAAAATGGTCATTTCCAGCGGCAAATGGCCCGAAATGAAATATAATCCGTTTTCTCTTCGATATATGTATGCCGAAGTGACGCGTACAGGCGGCCGTAGAAGGCTTTTTGAATGTTTCAGAGTTGCACCCACGATTGAACCCAGGATATTTAAAGAGAAAGTACATTTCCACTTAGAAAATGATTTGTTTTTATTCTGACTTATAATTATGATTCGTTAGTGGTTTGTAGTTTTAAAGCACCATATAGAGATAACCAGTGGCGTGCCCAGGGGTGGTGAATGGGGCAAGCCCGATACACCTTTTTTTGTTTTTTAAGCTATTTATAATTAAAAAAGTGTAAAAGTTGTAGCTGCATGTGTTTTTCTAAAACGCTATCGTATTTTGAAAGAAGTGATACGAGTTCTAAAAAAACTCTTATTCAACGAAGTTTTGGAATCATTGTGACCGCTGAATGCAAGTTATTGTTGCGCTAAAAGACAAACAATATCGACTAATCTCACAAAACACACTGCGATATTGGTTAAAGCGCATATTGTGCTTCAAAATGTCATCATTGAATTGCCGAGATAAAAATGTCTCGATTCATTGTTTACCAAAATTTTTAAACGAAATAACCGCATTCATGCGTTTTTGCGAATTCATGCGTCTTTTTATCTCGCCGGCTAAATTATTTAGATCATCATAACCGGACGAATTCCAAACAGACTTTTGAAAAAAAAATACAGCAGTAACAAAACAATTTATTGAAATTCAATCTCAATTGAAAAACAGTTTAAATCACGATATTGAAAAACAATTTAAATCACCACAAGGGACAATTTCCTCCATTGTTTATCAGGCACTACAAAAATTACAAAATAAAAAATTACCGCGATACTAATTACAGTTACGTTGCGCCTTCTGTCTTGTACATTCGCATTCAACGTCATGCCTATGCAAGCCGGTCTTAGCTACCAATATAAAAGTCGTATATATATATATATATTGTTTTGCGTAATTTGCCACATGTTGAAATAAAAGTAACACTGATTTTGAAAGCCCCATTGAAAGCCCATATGTGCAAGCGAGATGGCTGGCTGAAATCACTCGTCAGTACGTGGCAGCAATCGCACTCTGTCGATAACTGTCGCAGTTCTGTCAATAGATATTTTGTTGCGTGGACCGAGCTGTGCGCGCTAGATAGCACTAGTAGACGCTAGCAAATTCATTTATTTAATTGTTTTTTTAAAGAATAGGCAAGCCAGTCTTTTGGGCTTATATGAAGTGACCGCCACTGGAGATAACCAATTACCTATAAGAAAGTAAAATATAAATAGGACATTTAAAGTGCTTTCTCTAAGACCTTTTCTGTTACACTCGTGACTTGCTATATATCTTTGTCTTTAGAAAATAGAAGATATCGTGTGCGTGTGTCGTGATATTCTCCATTTCTATTTTTCCATGACTCAGACTAGCATTATTTTATGTACTACCAACATAGCTTTATATGTGAAGGTAATCGAGAATTGCCGTCCGGACAGCCATTTTGAAGTTTTCCATAGCAGCTGTAGAGCCGTATTTTTAAATTTATTACAAATATTATTCAGGAGACTTTCAAACGAATCCAATTTGCCGTTGATCTAGAGTGTACAAATACATAGCTGGCACTTAATGCTCACAACAACAAAAAAACGGTTGTGTCACCCCAAGAATTTTGCGGCAAGGACTGTTTTCATCTAAATATTAATTTCATAAACAAACTCGATGAGCGCTCTCTCTCGGCCGGCGAATGAAACGGTCCGAGTTCTGTCACACAGCCGCCTCAGCTGTGGAACAGAACTTTAGCTTCGTTCGGCTCGGCGTTAATATTAGATATTTATTTTGCGGAATTGAGATATAATTAGTGCAGCTTGCTTATTTGATATTATGACCACAAAATCACTACGTGATTTTGGCCCAACAAGGCACTGTGTATCAAATTTCATGCCTTTAAGTCAAATATTTCAAGATTGATTTATGACTAGTTTGGCTACTGGTGGACCGTTTTCAACAACAACCTTTTTAACCCTTGCCGTGAACAAATCCCTCCATTGGTAATAGCCCCTTTTCATGGAGGCTACCGGATGAAAGCTAAACTGTGAGTTGAGCTGACCTAAGAACACAAACAGGATCTAAGGCCCAAACTGCATGGAACCATTGGGAGGGGTTGTGTGCACAGTGGAATTTCGTAATTCGCGCATTTCGTAGTTTTGTAACGTTTGCGTTCGGGCCACCAGCGCCAAACCGCTATAAACTAGCACTGAGCCGCATTTCAGCAGAAGGAGAGTTGACGACAACTGGTGACGTCATTCTGCTTGGACAACGGTATTTATGATAGCCGAAACGTTGGATGCCACCAATTTCACGCGGTTTTGTAAAGTTAAAGAGCCACAGTTTTTTTTTACAAAACATGCTTGTGCTAACTCCGTAAGGAAACATTTTAGCAACCGTAACTCGGGTGCAATCATTTGGTAGTAATTTACTGTATATCATTGTTAAATTGAGTAAATAATTTAATATATTTGGTATTTTCGACACAATTGTGGTTTTAATGGAAACAAATACTCTGTATTCTATATTCTGTTAGCAGTCGAGAATAATAGGTTAACACACTTGTATTGTTTTTTTAAAAATACCTTTTTTGGAACAATAGAGATGTTTTCGTATAGAAGAGCTATTGAAATCTACGAGATATGAAAGTATTATTGTTTTTATAGTGTTATTTTGCTTTGGTTTCGTTTGAATTATTTCAAGCATAGCATCATTTTGGACTCACTCAATCCATGATTCTTTTTAAATGTTTTAAACGTATTCCTGTATATCCACATAGGCAAATGTGTTGCTATAGGTACATAACGTCATATAGTAAACCAACTACATATAATGTTAAATCCGAAGTAACAGTCATGCACATTGCAAATGAATGTAACGCTATTTTCATCACTGACTGTACTTTCAAGAGAGTCAGCCCGGATATTTTTTGGATTTGTGTTGATATATTAACGTCTATTACGTTGCCTTTGGCAAAGTGAATGCTTTATTAAGAGAAAAATTGTTCCATTCTTGTATAGATTGAATTCTAATCGCACACAAAAATATCTTTTACGAAATTTAATAATTTGCGGATTAAGTAACTTATATTAGGTATGGAAATTAGAATATCTTTTAGTAACAAACTTAGGAAAATGGTAGTATTTGGGGATTTAAAATCCGTACCTGAAAATCATTCTGATAATATCTTGAACCATTGAAGTTCCTCGTGGTAGCAGCTCATTCTCCGCTTCGCATATTGCTTTTATAATGCATGATTCGCCGTCTAGATTGTGACTAAAAAAAATATATATTAAGACAATTCCTCTAATGAGTTGTTTCTCGAGGCGAAAATACTTAATATTAGGCAACTGTATTGTTAAAAAACTGCTTTATATTTCATTGGCGCGCAAGCAGAGACATCGTTCCCCGCTAAGAACACAAGATCGGCGCAGATACCACATTATAAAGTGCTCAGGAGATTTGAGTCGTTTGGACAACACCATTACCCATTACCTTGCTCCGAGATTATTGAATATTTTAGGAAAATACTTCGACACTTTAGGACTGACACAGGTGTTTCTTTAAAAAAGCGTCACAGTGGTTTATTAGTAAGGGAAGAACGGAAACTGAATGTATCCTCATAACATTTCGAAAATAGCAACACATTTACACACACACACACACACACCCTCACACACACACACACACACACAAACATTATATACACACCCTCACACATCTCTATCATCTAAACAAGAGTGAATTCAGCTTTTTATTTTTATAAAATAATATTTTGTATTTGGATTTATTTTATAACAATTTTCTACCACTTTTATTATTTAATGATTAATCAGATTTTTGAATTATCTTTTTGCATATTTTATTTTATTTTATCTTTAATTAATATTTTATTTGTAAATTTAATATAACAATTTCTTACCATCTTTTTCATAAAACTATTTTTTTTAAAAAACATATAAAATTAGCGTTTTCCTCTGAACGTGCGCCTAGTTAGGAATGACGCAAAATCATTATTTAAAAATAATTCTGACCTATTTTTTTTTTTCAATGAAAAAATAAATTAAAAAAAAACTAATGAAATTCATATCCCCAGCCAATTTGTAAATATTCGTACACGGCCTGGTGGCATAGTGGCAAAGTCGCCTGATCTTACATTGTAAGGTCGCGGGTTCGATTCCCGGCTGGGTCCCCATTTTCCGTTGGAATAAAATTACGAAATTGCATTTTCAATTCTGTCGGTCGAATGCAATAACAAGACACACACTTACACACATGTTACATGCACACATACATATAAACACTTCATAGTAGGGTTGGTTGTAATTGTCATATGACAATAAACCCATTTATTGTGATTTCACAATAAAGAGCAGAAACAAACAAACAAGCAAACATATGAAATAATCAACTAATCTTAGACACAGTAGTTTTTTTATTGAAAAAGTTTCTTTTAAATCTGAAGAGGTAGTCAATTTACGGACTCTTCAGGATATAGGAGAGATCGTCGGTAATGGTGTATAAATACATTTTGTATACCATTACCGACGATCTCTCATGACGACGTACATCGACGACGTACATCGACGACGTACATCGACGACGATCATTTTTAGGTTTATAATAATGCGGTGCAACCAACTGGATTTCTTTGGCTTGTAAGATTAGTCTGGCATTTAGATGTCGACATACAAATTTCTCAAATACTATTTTTTGATATATTATTTAAATACCTAAAAACACAATTAAGATAGCTAAGAGAGTCCTATATATACTTACTATAATAAATTGTCTTCGATTTCGCGCCATAATTCGCGTCGTTGCCTACGCTTGATGTGTTTATGGCGGACTTTCTTGAAGAACTGTTGCTCAGTCGGCAAGTGAAATAGCACGTCGAATTCCATCACCAGATTCCATAAATTTGGTATTTGGACCAGTAAAGCTTTTACGGTAGATAGAGTGGCCTTAAATCATACAGAAATTTAATAACTGATATGTTATCGCATTGATTTAAATAATTATCAATATGTGTCCCACATCTATATACATAACATTAGTCTGCATGTTGACTGTAAGAGATTGCGTATGTCAATAAGTTTACTTTCCCTTATATATTTACCTTTCCTATAGGGTGGGCTTAAATAACCGACACATCTATAACCAGCGACAAAAAAAGTATAAGAGTTTTGTAAAAGCTGATACTTTCAGATCAGATAGTAATTTCACCACAGATTACCGGGAAAGAGTGAGCAGCCTATATTCCGGTACACCTGGCGCTGGCGGACTACGAAAGTTGTAATTTTAATTAGTACCCCTAAAGTGTTTTCGAAAAGCTGAAAATTCATCAGTAGACAGGGAATGCAATAAAGAACTCGAAACATATGGCCAGACTGCTTAACAATGAATCACGTGGCGCCAGCATTACATCATACATGTCACAAAAATAAGGTCCCCGCGGATACGCCGGTACGTACATATTTGTCAGTGGATATTACGCATCGGTCTAATGTGCAGCGCAATATAATGGACTACATTTTTGTGAGTTGTATAGAGTAATGCTGACGCCATACATTCTATAGTTAAGCAGTCTGACCATTTGTTTTAAGTTCTGTATTGCATCCGCTGTCTAGTGATGAATTGTAAGCTTTTCCAAAACTCTTTGGGGGGAATACCTAATTAAATTCACACCTTTCTTAGTTTCTACGCCAGTGCCAGGTGCCCCGGAGTCTGGCCTGCTGACTACAATAATATTCTATGGACAAATACTGTCTGATCTGAAAGTATTTGCTTTTACAATACTCTTGCACTTTTTCGTCGCTGCTTCTTGGCCTATGAGGGCAACCACTGTGAGATGTATCAAATAGGCGGTGGAGAAGAAGGGGAGATATTATTTGGATATCCGTATTCTCGATTATGCAATTACCACTGTTGGAATTCTTTTGTGATACTTTGAACACCTCGAGTTACTATAATTTGTGACTTGTTAATATTAGTTACTGGATTGATTATGCCAAATAATTGATAAGGAAGTTATTAAATAATAAAAGTAGACCGAAATGACAAAGTGAAGTTAGTGATTATGAGGAATTGTGAATTAAGTGAATGTGAGTTAATATATTCATTTATATAAAAAAATATTCTATTATATTATAGCCCTACTAATAAGTTAGCTATTTGCCCGCTGTCTTTTGTGAAACCCATATTATTGAAACAAAGTGATATTGCTTGTTTAATTACAAGGAAATGTACGCCAGACATCGATTCCATCGCAATATCTCGCGGGTCAGTGCAACAAGTTCCTATCTGCTCTGCTGCCCGGCTCACTCGCCAGGGGCTGCAATGGGGGAACGTAAGTAAAAATGTATGACGAAAATTTTTCATGTCCCAAAATTCTTCAAAAACGTTATTGGACCGATTCGACAGATTGTTTAAAAAATGCGATATTGTCTGAGAGTTAGATATTTTTAAAAGTACGATGTAATATAAAAGTAAGGTAGTTTGAAAAGTAGGAAATGTAATGAAAAGACGACATTTTCTGAAAATACGTTTTTTTTTGGACGATATTTTATGAAAATAGCATATTATTATAATGTAAGATTTACTTTATTCTAAAAGCACGCTATTTTCTTAACGTTACTTTTGGAGCATATTTTTAAAAAAATACAATATCTTTTAACGTACAGTATATTCTAAAACCTACTATATCACATGAAAATACGAATCTTTTCAAATATACAATATTTTCTATGTACATTTTTTTAAATATTAGATATTTTAATAAACTAGTATACTTTGGAAAAGTACGACTTTCTGAGCGGACGATATTTATATATGAAAAAGTATGATAATTTATCATGGTATGTTTTGGTTTTATTTACCATATTTTGTGAGAGTACGGTATTTAAAAAAAAGACAGTTTATGAAATAACGTTATTTTTAAAAAGTACGAACTTCCGGCCAAATTACGACCCCCCACCCCCTTAACATACTTGTTTTGCACCTCTGGTCGGACTTGTTCCTACTCATCCCGCAGCATCACCCGACTTGCCCTAATAACACGGCTAAAAATGTAATGTCAAAGAGGGCCGTTTCTAAATATATCAGCTCCCATTTCTATGGTAGGTACGAGACCATAAACCACTTCTTACCATTGACAAATAAAACCTATTGGCGAAAGATTTCTTCAAATCGGCCAACGCGTTATCGAGTTATCACGACCACAGGTACAATGGGGCTACAGACTAAGCAAACATTTACAGAGCTTAATATTTCTTATTTTTATGTAGTTCATTTTATCTTCTCTTTGAGATATTTTGTTAACCACAACAATAATACTGAAAAATCTATTAAATAAACAAAAATACATAATTTTTTGTTTATTTATTCGCTTATTTTTTAAATTTGAAAACTAATGATTCCCGTTGTACGAATTTTACTTGTAGCTAGTGGGGAAGCTATAACATCCGTCTTCTCAGAATAATGATTTTCTCTTACCACAAAATTGCTGCCATTCGGAAAATAAATAAAACGCTTTTTCCTCGACTTCTTCGCAACTCTTGCAGGGTCAATTCTAGTGGTGTTTTCTTGGCATTCCGTCTTCGCGCATGCTTGATTTATTTCAGAATATTGAGATAAACATGTTGGCAATAACAAGTACATAACTAAAACGATAGCGTGTAGTTTCATTGCACCCGTTTATTAACGATTGTTGTTTACGTGCTTCACTACAATACCGGTGGCTGTTACAAACAGTATGAAACAACGAAAACCCGTCTTGTAACTTTGTATCTATTCAATGTACTGATAAGCTATACAGCACGATCCCCCTGTAGCTGTTTAGTCACACTAACCAGGTAACAAACACGTTCAGGTTACGGTTGAAGTCCGAAGTCTGTAGTATTGGAAGTATTATAAGTATAATTAGATGACTAACAAATTCCATCTCGATTTTATTTATTGAACTTGACATTTGTACCATTTTATTGATTATTATATTATTATTATTATTTTTAATTGTCTCTGATAATCAATTGTATCTCTTATCTGCAAGACCATTTAATATTATATTTCATGACAACTCAAACTGTGATTTTAAGTATCTAATACAATTATTATTAATTGTGTGATGAGTCTTAGGAAATATTTAGTATCCATTTTAAAGTTATTTTAACATTAGGCGGCTATATAAAGTGTAAACAACTATGTATACATTTTTGAAAACAATAATTGTGATTTTAATTAGAGTAGATATTAGGTGCTTATTTATGTTTTTACCGTTTTCTGACGCTGGCTACATTGAACTTGGATAACTTTGGTTTGAGTTGAAATTTCTAATATCATCTGTAATGTTACCAGAAAGCCTGTTTTATTAGAAGCCCCGCTAAAGGGGATATGCCTAAGCGGCAGACTTCACTGACTTGATGGCCCTAAATCATTAGGAGTGTCGTAGCTATCCTCAACTGGAAAGTGCTCTTCTACGCTCCAACCTGCTCCTATGCTGGGGTGTCTAACGGTTACGTGTAGCTTGGGTGGTGTTATCCAATTTTATATCACCTTGGCCTGCCCAGATCACGGTGCAACTCTTATCCGGTAGACTCCTCCGAGAGAGACTTAACCTGTCAGAGCCGCTGTGGGCATTAGGCACAAATTCTACTATCTAGCACCGCTAACTGGACCGCGAGGGTCCAACTCTTACCGCCCGTCCCCGGTAGTTAAACAAGCGGGCTTACCAAGCGCTCGCTCCAAGAAGGCCCGGATTCTCCGTCCTCCTGACTGGCTACTGGTTTGAGGTAGCTTGCGCGGTCCCTTACTTAGCGCAAGCGGTAATTCAGTTTGAATTTATCGCGAACCATGGCGTTCATTGCCCGTCTCCTCACACGGATCGGGTGGCCAAGTGGTCATTTTAAGATCAGCTGCCACTAGGTTAACAGCGACCCCCGTTTTATAGAAAACAAAGTCGTGTCCAGACTCCTGTGGATATCAGTCGGGATGCACAGTTGATTGGATGACGCCGCACGGTGCGTAAACCGTCCAGACGGTGTTTGAAGAAGCTGAGAAGGTTGTGGGTAGCTGTGGGGAAGTTTAAACTGATCCAACTGCAGCCTCAGTTGCAGGGGCAGCAATAGCCCTCTCCGGGCTTGAACTTCTATCTGGAGGCTACCGGATGGATGCTGATATGAGTTGGGTCGACCCATAAATACAGTGAGTCATAATGGTCCAACTGCATAGGATCCATTAGTATCCGCAAGACAAGACTGGCAAAGACCGATGAGACAAAATTGGATGGTACAATTTGCACATGCCGATTTGCATTTTTTATCCACCAAAATGTGGAAACGGCAGTATTTATGATGTAACTACAGAGCGAAATGTCTGAGCTGTCATGAATAGTCCAGAAAGCTATTGTATCATACGTGCTTCATATGCTTAGAAATGCTACGGATAAATCAGACATGCAGTGCAGTGACGTGAGTGCAGTGCCTCATGCAGTACGTGAACCACTGTCATAAACGCAATGCCAAAAATGGTCTTATATCATTGTGCTTTATACATGCTCGGGCATGACGTAGCTTTTTTATGAAACTGTGTCCTTATTTAACCATTATTGCAGTAAGGGAAATTGGCATTTAACCTCCTGAGTTCCAGAAACGCTTTTTTGTGTTTTTTAATTTTCAGTACATTTATTAATTATGACTTCTTATGAGATAAATGGTTTAAAAATTCATGCACTGGGAAATCATTTTTCATGTTTCGTTGTTGCCATTTAAATACAGACCAAAATATTATTTGTTCTCACTTACTATGTATAATAAAAATGTACCTATGTAGGTTGTTAAGGAGCCCATTTACATGTATTTCTCAATGCATAAGTCGGCCGTTTACATTATTTCTGCAATTCGTCACAAGAAATATTGTTGCGCGTCTTAGTCCAGCTCGGTTTAAAAATCCACCGTAGCACAAACTTGTTGCTTTCCATCTCCAACCCTTGTTTCAAAACCAGACATTCCTTGAAATGCCCAAAATTCCCTCTTCGTCCGCAGCGCTCACTTGAGACCGTACAGGGGGTTATTATCCTCGTTATTCTGAAGACGAAATATTGTATTATCGTGTCAGAGGAAGACGTGACATTAAGTTCTTAACGTTATTACATTTCCAAACACAGCGGGCCCGGCTTCGCCTGCCTCGTTAACATTTTTGGCGCCTGGAAATGTCGTAAGTCCCGTAAGGCTATTATTACCTTACTCACTCTATATATATAGTATTCGGTCCTCGTCTATGGAAATGCCGCCGAAATTTTGAATAAAAACTTACTCGATATACGCATTTATTAGATTCATCTAATCTAGAGGGGGAGGGGGGGGGGGGAGAGAACCTGGTTTAGACGGGCAATTTCTTTTTAAATTATTTTTTTAACTTAAGTTGTTTTTTTTTATGTACCTTTTACCTCTGGAATAACTAATTATCTCAGATTGCTGTGAGTGTAAAAAAACTTACTACTTCTCTTTAAAGAAAACTATAAACATGTTTTTCACAAAACAATATTTTTTAGTTTTGCGCAGGTGATAAAAACAACTACTTGAAGAAACGAGTTGTTCCGAAAAAAAATCAAAGAGTATTAAATTCTCTTGCATATGCACCTAAAAATCATTAAGGATATTTTTATATATTTTTTAAAATAGTTAAACACAACATTTTTTGGCCGAAAATCGATTATACTACTTTATATCTTTGAAAAATCATAAAAATTATACCCTTTAGTTAATTTAGTTCATCCACAAAATAAAATGTAAAAATTATTACCTTGATTTTTTTATCACAGGCAAAATTACGCTCGCTATTACCGGCCAGTGCAAGCAGATACTGTCATTTCTGCAGCGGTAGAAACATTTGCAATTCAATATAGTTCACAAAAACACAAAAATAGTTTTTTTTACCATTACAAAAGATTTTTAACTTTTAAATTTTATTCAAACTGTAATTCATGATCAGATTTCCTTCAAATTAAAAAAAAACTTGAAAAACATGTTTTTTTGGATTTCTAAACCAGGCTTAAGTATTGAAATAAGCATATTATTGTGTCGGAAAATAGGATATAGCTAGTAGTGATCTTCAAACTTGGATCTGGCGGGTTTTGTTTAATGAAGTCTAGGATCTGACTGATTCTACTACTAACTTTAGTCTGTGACATCACCAATAATACGGGAGAGCTGTACATTCACCATTAAACGCAATGGCAGTTTTCTGACGATTTCTTTGCTCCAATTGGTCGGTACGGAAATGGCGGCGGTTAAAAACCGTTTGCATGGATGTAATTGAGTTTGAAGTTAATGTTATTTTTTTTAATATAATCTTGGAATCTGATGTTTTTTCAAACTAAATGAAGTTTTGGGAATATAGAACTCAGGTGACACAAGACCATAATATACATAACATAATATGTAAAGTCTATCTGGCGGAGTTCGAAATTAGACGACACACACGTACGTAATTTTTGGAAGACTAATAGTATACATTGTTTCCTTACCTTGACTCTCAATTACAAAAGTCTTACAGGCGCGGCCAGGGTGTCTTTTACCGTAATACCTATTTATTTTTGCCACTTCAATGAGATTAGCTCCAGAACTCGTCGTAAACAGAAATCAATAAATGCTTTGAAGGCGTTTTTCGCGGCCTCCTCAGAGTTGAATTTCCGATTGCAAAAATAATGTAAAATTAGAAAAAGGTATAAATCGGATAGAAAACGAATTTACCGCGTAAAATTTGTAGGACCCGACGTTTCGGTGACGTTGCAGCCGCCGTTGTCTAGGGTAGACTGAAGAGCTGTCAGTCCGTTGTTTTGCGGGTAGGCCGCAAACCGCTGCCGCCACTGCGTAGGTTATAACGGTGGTGGGGGGCCGGGCTCGGAGCGCGGGAATTTTTAAAATCCGTCTTGCACACAACACTCACTGTATCCTGTTTTACGTCTTTGCGTTCGGCGTTCGGCGGCGGGAACATTTTAAGAAGAGGGTTCCACGTAGAAGAGAGTTTGTAGCCGTCATCTCTATTGAAGTTCGGAGTTCTTCTTATTTCAATGGCTTCCCGGATCATGTGAGGAAAGTAGAATTGTTCCTTGGATAGAACAATGGGATTTTGAAACTGCATCCAGTGGTTACTTCCGCTATCCAATATATGTTCGCAGATCGCCGATTTTTCTCGCTGAACGTTTTTAACAGCTTTGATATGTTCTGTCAGTCGCGTGGCTATGGGCCGTTTCGTTTGTCCAACGTAGGCTAGACCGCAGCTGCATTCGACTTTATACACACCCGGGGTTTGCAGTGGTATTACATCCTTTACAGGCCTCAAAAATCGAGCTATATTTTGGGTCGGTTTGAAGATCGTTTTTATATCGAATCTGTTTAGCATCTTACTTATTCGATCTGTCACGCCCTTGACGTATGGTAAGAATGCTCTCGATCTGTTCGGTTTTTGAGTTTCGTCTGTATTAGATCGTGTGCGTGTCTCGTGATATTTTCCGTATCCATTTTTCCTAAGAACATCATTGACATGTTCCATCTCCTTCGGAAAATGCTCAGTGTCGCATAGATCGCGTGCTCGATTCACGAGCGACGTTTGCACTGAACGTAGATGGTAGGGATGATGGTGTGAGCTTGCATGCAAATATCTGTCCGTATGTGTGGGCTTCCGATATACCGTATGCCCGAGAGTATAGTCACTTCTCCTCGTCACTTTGACATCCAAAAATGGTAAGGAGCCGTCCTTCTCTACTTCATAGGTGAAACTGATTTTTGGGTGTATGGAGTTTAGATGATCCAGGAATTCTTTCACCGTTTGAATGTTGCCTTTCAGGATGCAGAAGGTATCATCCACGTAGCGAAGCCAGAGAATGGGTTTAATTTTGGAGGTTTTTATGGCTAATTCCTCAAAATATTCCATATATAGGTCACTAACTATCGGCGATACGGGGCATCCCATTGCTACTCCGTCGATTTGTTTGTAATAATCGCCGTTCCATAAAAAGTAGCAGGATGTCAGGCAATGTTGAAGCATGTCGGCGTAGCTAATAGGGAGGTCCTCAGACCTTAGTTTATCTCTCACCATTGTCCTATCCAAGGAACAATTCTACTTTCCTCGCATGATCCGGGAAGCCATTGAAATAAGAAGAACTCCGAACTTCAATAGAGATGACGGCTACAAACTCTCTTCTACGTGGAACCCTCTTCTTAAAATGTTCCCGCCGCCGAACGCCGAACGCAAAGACGTAAAACAGGATACAGTGAGTGTTGTGTGCAAGACGGATTTTAAAAATTCCCGCGCTCCGAGCCCGGCCCCCCACCACCGTTATAACCTACGCAGTGGCGGCAGCGGTTTGCGGCCTACCCGCAAAACAACGGACTGACAGCTCTTCAGTCTACCCTAGACAACGGCGGCTGCAACGTCACCGAAACGTCGGGTCCTACAAATTTTACGCGGTAAATTCGTTTTCTATCCTATTTATAATGTCAAACAACCGCGATAGTCTTCGATTTTATAAGGTATAAATCATTTGAAGCAATGTCTGGGGCTATGATAAAGGGCCTCTATTTGCAACTTCTGCAACTTTGGGACTGTTTTCTGTGAAATGTGTAGCCGCGCAGAAGCAGCGGCGATAAGCGATTGATCTCTGTTATTGACTATTATATACTAGACTATTCTTATGTTTGCTATCTTGAAGTGACTGAAGCTATCATCAAAAAATTGCAGCGGTTGCAAAATGTGTGAATTGGGTATATCGCGAACATTAGGTACGATGCGAAGAAAAATTATCACGTCTCTGAGTATAGAAGCAGACTTTATCGGCTTCGAATACGTGAGCGTAGAAACCTACATTTTCTTTCCCTTCTCTATAACATCCTCATCAATCCTACCCTATACCTCCTACCTAACCGAAAAAATCAATCACTTAGGAAGTCATGGTCATTCACTCCGATTCAGTAAGGATAGTAAAATTGCGATTCCTACCCATAATTCTTCTTTTTTTAATATATCCCCCCCCCCGCGGTAAGACCCCTCCCTCCCAAACTCCACCACACCTAACTTCTTTACTCCATCCTCCTAATTCTCTTCTCAACCCCCCCCATCTCCATTCCCCCAACTCCACCCCCCTCCAACCCCTCCTCCAACTCCCCTACAATCACCTTATCCCTACCCCACACGAACTCCACCCCCCCCCCCCCAACCGCCCCCCCCCCCGAACTTATGGTTGCTTAGTTGGACTGAAAAAATAATGACCTAATTACATCGATGGAAAATACATGTGGGCAACGTGAAGTTAGGTTTTGTTGTTTCCGTCGCATTTTTTTAACAGTTGATTCCAAGTGAGATATCCATTTCGTAGTATAGCAGCGTCTGGGCGAATATTGTTTATATCTTGTTTATACATTCCAATATAACTTCACAAATTCACAAAACGATAATAACCAAATTTATTGAAATTTGGACAGGACAACATCTGTCGGGTCAGCTAGTTTAGAATAAAACAACAAGACCTTATCTATTAAACTAGTATATTTAACTTAAATTTCCAGAAATATTTAATAGCGTATACACCGCCGTGCTGCTGGACGTGACGTCACGCCTCTCAATCTTCTTCTTATTTAAAAACATTCTGTTTCGAGCACCCAGCACGCTTACATAGGTACCTGTATCTGAATCTCAGCATTCATTACTCTCATTATCTTCTCTGTTTCAAATCGGTTTGAGCGACATTATTTTCTCTTAGTTTGTCGACGCTGCGGAGTTGACAAAAGGTTGACCAGCTTCATAAAATGACGGGACTGGGACCTGTTCTGGTGCCCTAGCTCAATTACCCTTTTTGTGTTATCAGCATACTTTACCGGTTTTATTTCACAGGTGACAAGGGATCCACGTTCATGAGTCGCATTTTCGCGAAAACCTAGTACTTTCCAATAAAAGTTGGTATTTCTTATACCTGCACCATTCCAGAGAGCCATTAGTTTTTTCCGCCAAGCGGACCTAACTTGTTACAAACTGTTGACAAGCGATTGAGGTAAGTACATAAATTGTAACTAATAACTTACCTTAGCTAATTTTGTAATAATATTTATTGGCTCTACAGTGGTAGGTACACAAAACTAGACAATACATGTATCGGATTCTGCGCGGCTGTAAGTATTACGACATCATTAAAACACTTATAATTCGTCGGGTCCCGTGGTTCAAATCCTCGTCCAGCAAAAGTTTTTTCTTCTGACGTACGAGATTTAAGAAGTAATAAAAATCACTAACAGAGGGCGATAACAACAATAAAAATAATTATAATTTAAACATTCACACCCACTGACGTCAAAGCAGAGCTGCCAACCAACGTACAACAAAAAAAGAAAAAAAAGAAAACCAGACGGTTGAGTGAAATCGATATAAAATATAATCGATATAAAATATAATCGATAAATTGATATAAAATAATAAAATAAAAATCATGGCACCCATCCTAGTATGCAAAGGATGTAGTTCCGAAATAATGGATATGTCAGACCTCATCAAGTGCATCACTTGCAAAGCAACCTATCATATGCATCATACAAAATGCACATTGATCAAAAAGGTTACAAAAGCTATTAAGTTTTCGTGGCAGTGTCAAAAATGTAAAGATGGTAGCCCGATAGCTATATCGCCATCTGTGAGCGCAACCAACCAATGCAGCAGTGATCCTGACATTGCAATTCGTCATAAAACACCAACCTTGAAGCCATCAACTTACGCTACGGAAGACATCATTACAAAGAAAATGAACGAGTTGAAAATGTCGATTGCGGGCATGTTAGAGGACAGATTCCTCGACATGCAAAGAAATATAAAGGACCAAAATGACTCACTCCTAGAGCCAATTGAATTTATGAGCAATAAATACGAAGAGTGCTGCAAGAAAATAGAAGCGATCCATAATGACAACGAAGAATTGAAGAAAGAAAATCATCACCTAAATAAATGTATCTCCTATCTTGAAGAAAAATTTGACCAACTGGACCAACACAAGTTAGAAAATGATATCGAAATACGTGGAATTCCGGAAACAGAGAACGAAAACCTACAAGATAATCTTGCGTTCATTGGAAAAACGATTAGTCACCAAATGGAGGGAGCAGGAATACAGCTAATAACCAGGAAGAACATAACAAATTACTCAAGAAAAACTCCTCGCTCTGTCGTCGTAAAATTCTTCAATAATCTTCATCGCTCAGCTTTGCAATTTAACCGGAATTGTAAAAGTAACTCGGATAAATTAAATACACACCACTTGAATCTAGCAGATGAACCAAAACCAATCTTTATATCAGAACATCTTACGCAAAAAGCTAAGTATTTATTAATGCAAGCAAAGAAATTTTCCAAATTCAATAATTTTCAATACTGTTGGGTTAAAAGTGGAAAAATATTTCTTAAAAAACAGGAAATATCCAAAATATTCACCATTACAAGTGAGGATGTTTTGTCCAAGATTATCGCAAACAATGACAGTATCTGAGATAATTTTATTACTAAATTGTAATATATTACTATGGTCGCATACAAAAAACCAATCGAAAACTCTTATACATAGTGATATATTATGGTATTATATATGCTATAGATATTATATATATTATACTATTCTACATATTATACATTTAATTATATATAAATTGAACTATAACTATCTTATTATAGCATTTAAAACGTATTTTACTTTACATATAAATAAATATATTGTAAGTTATAATTATCTTATTATGGCATTTAAAACGTGTTTTGTCTTACATATAAATAAATATATTGAAACCAACGTTTATTGCAATATACAACGTTTATTGCAATATACAGCGGAAATAATCTTTTTATTGTACTAATCCTTACCTATAACTATTGTGCAAATGTTATTTTACCCGTTATATATACCTTCCTCGTATTATTGCAATATTTCAAGAGAGAATTTTTTTTAATACTAATTTAGACATAAAACAATATCATTGCCGTATTTATTTGCACTTACTTAATATCAAAAATGAATGATTTGTATAATTTTATAGACGAAAAATATATAACATGTGAAGAATTTGATAACTCCAATGAATGCAAAGATTACATAATGAGAGGGAAAAGCCTAAAGCTATTTTCGCTTAACATTCGTAGTGTCAATAAAAATTTTGATGACTGCCTTATACTGCTTAAGCAGTTTGATTACCAATTTGACATTATTATTTTGACTGAATGCTGGATTAGTAATATTTATACCGCGAGAGGACTACCAGGGTTTGACTCTTATCATACCAAAAATATAAGACTTCAGAATGATGGCGTTGTAATTTACCTGAAATCCGATCTAAAAGCTTTCGTTACAGAAAAGAAAATTGATGATGCCAACTGCCTACATATGTTAATTGAGGACGATATCAATATATTTGCCATTTATAAAACACCAAGTAAAACTAATATTAATAGCTTCGTTCAATCGCTAAACGGATTGCTTTCGGAATACTCGAACGAACCCAATATAATACTAACTGGGGATATTAATATTAACATAATAAATAATCGACATCCACAGGCTGAAGACTACCTCAATATGTTAACCCAAAATAGATTGAAAATCGCTATCGACAAAGCGACAAGAACAGATCGCGAACAATCTAGTTGTATAGACCACATAATGGTCAAATCAAGAATGCCAATCAAGTCATTTATCTATAAGACTAGTATCACTGACCACTATGCGGTTGGACTATGTATCTCGAAAAATATGAAAAAATTGTCTCAGCGAATCCAGTCTAAAACCATCACAGACAATAAGAAACTTTTAAACTTGTTTCGCGAGGTGACATGGGATAAAGTCTATGATGCCAAGGACGTGAATGAAGCATCCGACCTCTTTCTAAAAATATTTTTGGATTGCATAAACAACGCCTCAACTGAAAAGAAAATTAATCTTTCTCGTTCAAAAGCTAAAATCAATCCGTGGATAACGGTCGGTCTATTATTCTGCATAAGAAAGCGAGACAAGCTCCACAAAGATGTAAGAAGAAATCCTAATGATGTACAACTACAAACTTTTTATAAAAAATATAGGAATACCTGCAAAAAAATCATTAAGAAAACCAAAGAGTCATATTACAGCGAAAAATTCAAACAAGCAAATGGCGATATGAAGAAAACATGGGAGTTAATTAATGACATAGGGCACACACATAAGAATAAACCCTCAATCAAGTCAATAAGGGTTGGTAATAAGATAAAAAGCGTGGACAAGGATCTTCGAGAACTGACCAACTATGCCAACGAATATTCTGTGTCTGTTGGACAAAAACTTGCAAACTCCATTTTAGCGGATATGAAATATACTGAATCTGCTTTGACTAACCAAATAAATATCTTTCCTTAAACTAAAAAGCAGTTTGCGCTGGGTCTTGTTAACAAAACGGAAATCGCAAACACCATAAAAAATCTGAAAGCTGATTCTTCACCCGGGTTAGATGGTATACGCACAATTCACTTCAAACTTGTAGCTGAGTTTATTTCCGAACCTCTCGCATACTTAGTGAATTTAAGTTTCAAATCGGGCACATTTCCTCAGTCAATAAAGACGTCAAAGGTTATTCCAATATTTAAGAATGGCAACAAAGAAGATATTGGAAACTATCGACCGATATCTCTACAAAATATAATTTCGAAAGTAATTGAAAAAATTGTAAAAAAGAGGCTTATAAAACACGTCGAGGCTGAGGGGCTCCTTTCACCTAACCAATTCGGCTTCAGAGAAGGTCGAGGAACGCAAGATGCAATTAACGCTGTTACCCAATATATATCAGTTAATATTGATAAGGGGAGAAAAGTTATGGCAGCGTTCCACGACCTATCGAAAGCATTTGACACGGTGTCTCACCCGATTCTCTGTAAAAAACTGGAGAGTTTTGGAGTTAAAGGGGTATCCATGGAATGGTTTAGAAGTTACTTGGATGACAGATCTCAGGTAACAGCAATAAATGGACAGATCAGTGAGAAGATATGGCGTTCCACAAGGAAGTGTGCTAGGGCCACTCCTGTTTCTAATATATTGTGACCGACACGATTTCTCGGTACTTAGGATACCTAGAAATCGATGTGGTCGCTTGTTTGTAGAAACTAAAATTATAAAGAAAAACATTAAATCACTTGAACGATGACATTTAATTAGTAAAAGGCAGATAACAATAAAGAAAAGATGAATTTTAAAGAACTCTAGAAGTAAAATTTAAATTTACAACATTCGATTTATAATATTCGATTAAAAACTTTGAAAACTGTTAAAACTTTGGAATAATATTTATCACATTTCAAAAACTCTGGAATCTAGCTCAGAACATTGGGACTTTTCTCAGAGGCCGGCTGATCATGAAGGGTCAACAGTCAGACGAGTGGTAGGTAGAGAAACAGCAGTAGGGTAAGTACAATAGAATTTACAGTAGGGTAAGGACAATAGAATGTTCTGGAAAGTGGATTCAAACTTCCCGCCTTCAGCTCGATGGTCGCGGCGACGTCACGTGGTTACGTGGCGGTGACTGGTACGATGTAAGCCGTAATCGTATCGTACGGTACGGCGACGAATAGCGGCGCTGGCGATCGACCGACCCGGCTCGGGATGATCTTCAGGAAAGCTGGAATGGCGTATTCTTTGATTTCTGGAGCTCTTCGGCCGTACCCTTGTACCCCGACCGGCTGGAACGGTTGAATTCGGGAGTACTCTTCAAACGGCTGGAACGATTGAAGTAGGCAAGGCTCCCAGAAGTTTGCCCCCGTGGAAGTTCTCCCCGTGGAAGTTCTCCCCGTGGAAATTCTCCCCGTGGAAGTTCCTGAAATTATCCTCCACTTAGACTAGGGAATAAGGGAAACAGAGACGGCACCCTGCGTTCCGAGGAAATCGAATCTCGCTCCCCCAACTCAGCCAGATAAACCCCTCAAAAAAGCAATACCAAGATAAAATTATCGAACGCACTCACCGAGAAATATAATGTCTAACACAACAGAGAATGAAGACCACCTCGGAACTTCCACTAACTAGTGCCACGGCTCCGATTTGAAATGCCCGGAAAACGAGTTTTTGGCGCTTCATATAGGCTCATATCAAATGTTCCAGAATTTTCTAGCTCGTACTCGAACAATCGATCATATCAGGTTCACCGTTTGCTGAGTATAAATTGTGTAGCTAATTTCTAAATTTTATTAATTTAATAAAGAAGTCAAAACCGAGATTAATTTTATTATAAAAACCTTTTTGAATTTATTTATCCCAAAATTCAATACAAGGACAGGACCACCTTGACTCTATGTCGTAAAATGGTTACTTTATTTGAAATAAGTATTTTATCAAAATAAAAATTGCTGTTTTAAAATATTCAATGTTTTATTTATTTTGCATTTTAATAACCCAATCCCATAGCAATTTATCGCATAAATTATTAAATATTAAGTCGCTGATTTCGACTCTTGCGGTTGGTAGACGAAATTCGCTTGTATGGAATTGGCAAAACTGCATATATGTCAAACGAATAACGATCGGTGTTGTGAATCAACAATGGCGATAACTGGAACTCATCACGCGATAAATTATGGAAATTCTGTATTTAATTTACAGAAATCGCGTGACAATATATTAATGAATTATGTGAAGTCCAACTTAATGCGAAAGTCATCTCATTCGCAGACGATACGGTTTTATTAACAGAAGCGACTAATTCGGCAAAAGTCATACTTAAATCACAAAATACTCTGGATACCGTTAGTGAGTGGCTAAATAAACATATTTTAACAATTAATTCGTCGAAAACCAAAGTAATGAACTTTATCTTACGATCAGTTCATATCTGCAGCTTCTTTAAAATCCACTCTCACAATTGCCTTAAAGACTGCACATGCTCATGTGAACGACTAAGTGTTGTAGATAATATAAAATATCTGGGAATAAATGTGGATTCTAAGCTGAATTGGTCTAAGCACATAATTCAACTCTCTGATCGATTACGGAAACTAATAATTGTTTTTCGTGAACTGCGCAATGTATTATCTCGGAAAACAGTTAAAATCACCTACATGTCTCTATGCCAAAGTCTTATTATTTATGGAATTGTAGGGTGGGGTGCTTGCACGAAACAGGCCCTGGATCCACTAATAAAGACGCAAAAACTGCTGTTACGGATAATTTATAGGAAACCTAATGACTATCCGTCAGAGCGTCTTTTCAAAGAGTCTAAAGTTCTGGATGTCAAGCAATTGTTTATTAAATATGTGATAATATTTTTTCATAAACACAAAGATAGATATGATCAAAGTCAGCAAAACTGCAATACTCGGAGTTCACGGAAAAAAAATTTCCTTATTCCTCGAGTTCAAACAACATTTGCACAACGACAAGCTTTTTTCATTGGTCACAAACTATATAATGACATAGAGGAAAAATGGAAACACATAAAGAACAATCAAGAGTTTAAAGACAAAATTAATAAATGGTTATTTGAATTAGGGAGGTCTAAATCTGAAAACTTGGTTTGTGAAGCGTATGTATAACGGTTAATTTAATTTAAAAATAATATTGTATATTTATATAAATTATTATGCATATATTAATAGTATCATATTTTTATTTATATTATTTCATATATTTTTAAACACTGCTTTTAAAATTGTATTTATATATTTTATTTAAATATAAATATGTTTATACCATATAGCATTTATTATTTATTAAAATCGTATTTACATATATGTGTATTTGCCATATTGTATTACCTACATTGTATTATTCTTACAAATTTCGTATTTTGATTTGTATTATAGTGTTGTTTATTTATTCTGATATATTATTCAATCTTAATTAAGTACATTCATTGAATATAACAATAAAAAGTTTTTTTACTTTAATTAGGCTAATTGTTACGTAAGTTGTTTTACTTATTTCAGTTATTTACTATGACCCGCCTAGATACGGGACATTTAAGTCCTAGTTAGGTGGGCACTGAGCATTAGCTGCATTTCGGTGTTCAATTTTTCCGAGTTACTTATAACATTGATAACAATGGGGCTAAATGTACAAACAAATAAATAAATAAGGTATTAAATCTAAAAAAAAAAAAAAATCATCTTAAAATACTCGTATATACCAGCTAAATGTAGAATTGAAGTTATGGTAAATTAATTTCTAACAATTTAAAAAATACCGACAATCATTTGTTTTTCTGCTACAACTCGGAAAAACTCAACGCAATTTTGAAACATTTACCAGTCGATTCCAGAAATATATATTGAAAAATAAATTAACAGTTTAAAAAAACACTAAATACGCGCTTTTATAAATGCACGTAAAAACCACATCATCAGACCTTGAAACCTAATCGTGGTCAAAGTTCATTCCAAGACTTTTCTAACAAGTCCAAACACAGCTATGACACGATGTTGAATCATGAAGTTCCAGTTCATATCTTCCGACTCCATCATCAGATCAGTTCGACAGTACCATATTATTGTTTTGTCATCAGAACTACATACAGCTGCCAATTTTCATGATGCTACGATCCTTGGAAGATGGTTAAATTAGTTACCTTAGATTCCAGTACATAGTTAGTTACATACAGGTCGACCTAATAAAAGCGTGTTAAAAACTTCAGATCGTCTGAGGTTTATAAGGACCAAGGGTTACCAGATATGATTTTTTTTTAGATATATGATGTCATCTTATTAACGAAATATTCCCTGTGGATCTAAAAAGTTACCCCTTGACTCACTGAGTGAGACTAAAACTGAGATATCCAGCATAGAAAAAAACTGATTTTTACCAGCCTCGATCAACGTAATATATAAAAAGCCCAAACTAAAATTTAAACCCCATATTACTTACTTGCGATACTTTTTTTGTAGCAGATTGACAAATCATGAGTCATTCGACCTACTATAAAATAACGTCATGAAATGCCAATAAATATATATGCCAGATAGGTAGAAATAAATCCAATCTAAATTGACTCCGCGATCCTCGAGATAAAAAAAAACCTTTTTTTATTCAGAAATATATAATTTCACCGCATGGCTTCAGCTATATCAGAAATAATGGTCCTTCCACAAGTCGGATAGCTTTCTTGGCAGTCTTCTGATGAAGAATGAGCTTGGTCATATTCTCGATGATAGCTTGATTCGAAAGTCTCCCCTGAAGGCAACCTGAAAACAGAATGAATTTACATAAAGCTATGCCTTATTCGTGCTTTATTATTTCAAACTGATATTTCTAAAAAGCATAAATCTAAATATTTCGCCCCATTTACTTACATATAAATTGTTGGTAGGTTAGGTTAATTTACCGTGGCCTAAAAGATTGTATGTGTTTCCAATGTGTAAAGTCCCGCTCGGGACGATCGCCTACCTACGGCAAAATGTCTAATGGGCAGTTAAAAAAACTCATATTCAATGCGCTCATTTTACAGTTCTTCTTTTTATGATCCGTATAGTGGTTTATAACTATGGACGTTTTTCTCAAGGCCATCGATTCACGCCGATTTCACGATCGACGGTTTCAGTTTCGAAACGGTACGGGCGAGATTTTACTTCACAATTTAAAGGGTTAAGTCAGTCACATTAACATCGATGGTGCGCATGACCTTATCAGGACGGTTACCAAAATCGATATAATTATACGTCTACCATATTATAACAAAAACTACCTACTTTCTCTGCGCATTCTACAGATTAATAGAGTTTTATAATAAATCATAGCTGAATTCAAGTAATTTTTTTTTCCATACGTTTCCAATGTAGTGTAATTAAATATATTATTTGTTTTCTTATAAAATGTACGAATAAATAACTTTCCGCGAAGTTACTTTCATGTACAGGGAGGTCTCAGAAACCTTTAATTTTTAAAGGCGAAATAAGTAACGTTTAAACAAATTCCACTACAAAGTTAGCTTTGTAACATGTAAATTTTTTACTTTTTACGCGCTTAACTAGACGTTGAACGGACCCTTGGAACATTTTCAAGAAACAACACAATGCAGAAGATACCAGCCCGTGATACTGGTTACTCGAATAAAATAACACTATAACGAAACCTGAACCGGACCATTGAGCTCAACTATATAGAACGCTCAACGGACGCTTGGGTCATTCGTTTCAACCTTCGCCAGAAACAACATAACGCAGAAGACACCAGCCCGTGATACTGATGGCCCTACTAAAAGGACACGATACGAACCCTGAACCGGACCATCGAGCACGCTTAACTAGAATGCTCAACAAACCCTTGGGACATCCGTTTCAAACTTCGCAATAAACAACACAACGCAGAAGATATCATGCAGCCACCGTACAAAACGAATCTCCGGAACGACAGGACCTCGAGCATGGTTTCTAAAGCATCTAGACTCCCGACGGACCTTCAAACACGACTTTTGGATTACGAAAAAGGCATCACAGGACAACAAATTGACAACCGACGTCTCCATAAAACAACCACACTATCTCGCACAGCTCAGAGTGGCAGTAAAACTACAGTTGTACGATTATATCATAATACAAATGTAAGATAATCTCACTTATCCAAAGTACGTATTACCAAGATTTTTGATGAATGTTTATGAATGACTTACAAAACCATACTAAAGGTTTTGTAAGTCACGAAAAGAAGCGTTGCGGAAAAATCCACCGAGCACTTTCTTGCCGAATCTCTGATATTCCTCATCTCTTTGACATCCTCATAGGACCTTCACCGAATTTCGTTAATGTATTTTTTATTTACTACATACAATATTTCGCGGTAAAAATATGTGTTTCTACTGAATACCTATCCTTGTCTTCTTGTCTCGTCTTTGTCTTTGGCTACTTATCCATCTATATAATGTATAGCAGAATAATTTGCTTTGCTAATAGCATCTCCACGGGAAGTGTCTTTGCATGTCACTGGGAGATAAGTTTAAAACTCACGTGAAAATCACACGAAGGATCTCCTCGAGGAACGATCCCTGCTTTGAAGTTTGGCTCTGGCCGCTGAGGCACAAGTATTTCAGCACGCATTCCCGCCCTTCGGCTCCCATTCTGCAATAAAGAGAGAGAAAATTCTTTCACACTCTACAGAGATTAAGGAGGCCATCAGTAGACGGATGTTCTGCCTTAAATGTTACATTTTCCCGCCTTACGCTGATAACAACTTAATGGCGCATGAACATGTTGGCGTTGTACGAGCATTTTAACACGATATTCTCAGATCAGAGTGGTATTTGTAATTTCAAGGAAAAGTTCTTTTATTCTATCATAACGTAATGTACAGGATGAGTTTTTAATTAGTGAAATCCTTTTAGTGGATGAATCAGTACGAGCAACTTTACATGAAAATTTTTGGGAAAATTTGAATTTGTTTTTTTTTTAAATTAGCTGATATAAAAAGCTATGAGCACGATGCGCTATTTGACGTTAGGTGAAATATCGCTAATATTGTATATTAGCGATAATTTACCTACCGCTAGGTAGCGTAGCGCGCTCAATGCTTCTTGAATATATAAGATTTACAAATTTGTCAAAAAAAAAATTTTTTTTTAGGTTTTTTCCTTTTTAGCTATTGCATAGCTTTTATCGCGGGCCTAGGCCAGCGCGGCGACCGAATGAAGAAATTTCTTAACGAAAATTAATGATTTTAAACTGATAATTACGTCTAAACGAGTATTGCTTACGATTCGAAAGAAATATATGTTAAACAAGAACATTTTCCTAATATTCTTAGCTTTGAATATTTTAGATTTTGTTTATATTACATAGTGTAATTAATTTGTGAAATTAGGTCTAACCGAACACAAAAACGACTACTATGCAAATACTATCTGGCGTATTATTATGAAACCTACACCATTTTAAAGATAATTTAATTATCTATCTTTTTATCTAAGATTTTTTTCGAATAGTCAAATAATAATATCTGTTTTTTTGCTTTATCGAATAAAATTCGTGCGCGGCGCTCTATCGGAAGACGTTTAAATTATTCCGAATCATTTGCTTCCGCAGCCGCAAATAATTCGGAATAATTTCAACGTTTTCCGATAGAGCGCAGTTATCTGATATCAGAAATAAATTGAATTAATACAGTATGACCGCGGACCACTGTCACGGTAGGATTCTGACGCTGTGTTCCGAAAGAAGACGAAATAAATTACGTTATTAAAAAACAAAATGCCCAGGAAATCATTTTTTTTACAACATAAACAAAAAGTGTAACTTGAATTAATATCAAAGAAAAAAAATACTGCATAAATAAAATAAATAAATAATTATAATTGCATAAGTTGTTAAAAAATGCTATGCAATAGCTTTACCGCGGCAGTCCCCGAGTGCCACACGTATTTTTTTGCTTTTTATCAAAAGTTGCTTACGTTGTCGTACTGATTCATCTACTACAAGGATATCACTAATTAAAACCCATCCTGTAAGTAAATTTTCTTTTCAGGCAAATTTAAAATTAAACTTTTTGATAATTAATTCTTATCATTGTTTTATGGTAGTTTATTCCTACCGGAATAGTAGAGAATGTACGAGAGTAGACTGGACCTCTAAACTCTTTAGAAGATCGACGCAAATTGGCTGATTTAGTAGTTACACAAAGTTAGCCACAATTTGATAGATAGTCCATATCTTGTTAAAAACTTGTCGTTTCCTGTACCACCGCGAGTGGTTTGCAAATCTAATACGTTTGAGGTCTTCCGTCCCATTGCGATCTACGGAAAAAAAGTGATATAATATGTACGAACGATTGCCGCTTCTCCGCCATAGACATTTTTAACCATAAACATGCGACGTTCGTCAATGAACTATTTAATTCAAGTCAACCTCAATTTGAAAAACGCACACAAAAAATATGAACATTTAAAATACTATGTGACAAACACACACGCATCTTCAATAAATATATTCTCAAACCTAACTCATCTACTTACATACTTTTTGTGCAACAAAACAATACCTACCATAAATATGGATGTATTCACTATACGAAGCATCCGTATTATATATCTATATATTCATAAGCTATTTTTATTAATAAACTCAATATTTAATTTTTATTTGTAATTTGTTATTCTGGATTATGGATAAAAATATTGTAATATTCTTTAAAACTGTTCGGCCGATGATCGTTTCCTACGATTTTTTAAATTAATATGTAGCATGCTAGATTATTCTACGCGCTGTATATTTTCCGAAATCATTAAACAAATACATATATATTAATGCTTCATCCTACTATTTTTATTGGAAAATTCATTAAAACATCTGATGAATTTGAACATTTATATAGTAATGCTTTATTAATTATATTAATTGAACACATTCTGGGGGTAGAATTAAAACCTCGATCTATATAAACCCTACTAACATACACACTGGGCTCGATTGCGTTTCTTCGTGAACTAAAATCGGAAATCCGTGTGAACGAAACAGGGCAATACGCTAGAGCGGTGTGTGAGATGAGCGTTTGTCACTTTTTCGCATTAAAACTGCCCGCCAAGGTCAAATCTTACACCGCACGAAATATGCTCGAATTTATTCGGACGAGTATAAAAGTTCGGCAGGTAGTATTTATCGACGATCGTTCGTTTCATATTCCGCTCTAACGTATTGCTCTGTCTCGTTCGCTTGGACTAATTTTAGTTTTAGTTCATAAAGAAACGCAATTGGGCCCATTATCTATATGTAACTGCTTCCATTACTTTCATACTAAAATATCAATTCAATATTTAATGTCCAATCGCGGACACTGTTTGGTTAAGAATTAAAAAACTCTGAAAAATCCTCTATAAACATAAAAATCTCATATATGCCTGCCTTCAGACTTACCTAAAACAAAATGTCCTTCAATGCCACTCATTTTTCCGAAGCTTAGAAAGTGCGGCCTATTTAATATTATGTATTACCTATTATTGCAGCTCTATTTTTAACATTCAGTATAAACCATTTTTAACAGTGTTAGTAATAATTTGGGACTTCAGCCTTGTGGTTGTCCACGCTGCAAAACTTGTCATCAATAAGATCAATGTGCTTCTATTACTAGTCTAAATAACAGTAATATTTATAAAGTAACTTTGTATTACAGCTGTTTTTACACAAATCGATGTCTTACTTTCTCAACCTCATAAGTCAAAATATACAAGTTTTCAGGATAGGGAGAAAACTGAAAAACACAACTGGTTTTATAAATATGCTTAACTTATGAATAGGGTTTTGTTAATAGTAGTAAAACCCACGTTTCTTAAAACGTTACAGTACAAAAGTACAAAATTATATTTATTAAATGAAAGCATAATTAAGTTACATGGCATTTAAGAGCACTTAATTCAATACGAGTTTATTGAAGTAAGCATTCATCGAAATTTTTCTACCCTGATACCTAAGATAGAAGTTTGCTGCATTAAATAGTCAGCCTACTTATCAAAGAAAACATTTTTTTTTTCAGTTCTTAACTAAATACAATTCAATATTTTCTAATAAATGCCTCTCCGGCTTCTATAATACAAACTATCTTCATACTAATAAGAGCGGCAACCTCGCATCTCACTACACAAGGTTAGCAAAAATAGACTCACTGCGTAAGGGTTTAGAGTTGAAACCTCGTATTTTACATTACGAGTTTGTTGCAGTTATGACATCTTTGTTATGAATTATACAAGGAAATTGTACAGCGAATACGTTGACAACTTCATTTTATATCAATATAGGAGTTTGCTGTAGTTATGTATTGGGTAGCAGCGAATAGATAGAAGTAATTTTAAAAAAAGACATTTTTTGAGATACGTGGTTGAGAAAGTAAGACGACGAAATGTAATATATTATATGCAGTTGAGTATCAATATTCCAGTTAATTGTACATTGGGCAAAAATACGACCCTGTTAAGTATTCATTTAAATCATCCAAGAGCTAGTATCTATAATAGGTAGCCAGCTTCTTGTTGTTTTACATGCTAGAGTTTATAATTTAGCATTTTACTGATGTATTGAGAGATAATATTAAAGAATGCTATATAAAGTATTGGGATGTGGCGTTCGTTTATATGTTAAGTGCGTGTAGAGGTTTTGGTATTAATATATTTTTTTAATATTTGAGATAGCATACCCATTCCACAGAAACAAATATATATTTTTAATTAAACTTTTTAATAAATAATTATATTCCGTTAAGTTAGTTAACTATAACCAGACTGGCCGGTTCATCCATTTCTTTTTATTCAATTTTATGATAATTTGTTATAAAAAAATAAATATCATTTTCGATCCAACAAAATTAGAATTGTTCGACGATCGAAGAAATATCATTTGCTGAGAAGGCGGCCAATTGATGAAATATTATGATTAAATTCATTTTCCATAATGATTATTTTTAAAAGCATTATTTACTTTTTCCTTTTCCAGAATCCTTGCCTTTTGATATCCTATGTAATTTTACTGAATCATGCGAAAACCAGTGAAAACCGAGCCTCCTCCTTCTTCTTCTTTTTTTCTTTTGGCAATCCACCCAATGAGGGTGATTTCTGCCAGGTGGTTACTTATTTTTTTAATTTTGGAACGTTATTGTTAGTAGGACAGCACTGAAACAAACAGACACAAACACCAAGGGAAACAGTAGAGACTAGTATATTATGGAATGAAATATTGTTACTAAAGGGAAATGTGGTTGTCGGAGATAAATTTACAGAGGATTTTGAGGACTTTTGGAGAGTTAAGGGAGAGGAGATGGTCCACACACAGTAGGATCTGAATTTTGAGGGCTGTAAGGTCCGAGACGAAATTAGGATAGTTGTTGTTAAATGGGCAGTTAAAAACGAGGTGATCAGCAATGCAGACTGCATGACCGCAATCGCATTGGGGGAACGAGAGGACATGTATCCTATAGAGGTGAGCGGGAGTGCAGCTGTGGCCAATACGCAATCTGCAAACGACTGCTACTTCCTTGCGGCTAAGTGGCTGATGATGAAACCATGGCTTAGGTCGGATCCCCGGCTGTAAGGTGGATTACCTTTGCCCCTTGATTTTGGATAACAGACGCCACCTCTGTGTCCATTTGTGGGATAACTGGGAATCAAGGGGAAGAGATCAGAGGGGGGCAGGCGGATGCCGCCTACCTTTGATCTGGTACGGGCCGCATTCGCCAGAACCGAGGCCTTATCTGGATTAAAATAAGACGCATTCGACCGTGGCTGAAAGAGGTATGCATATCCCTTACGGATATACGCTACAATTAAGCTATAGCTAATTTATTTATTTATTCGATTTAACTATTCATTTACAATGCGTATGTGTCACTTTTATTCTAATCAATCAACAATTATTTATATTTAAAATAAAAATAAAAATTGAACACAGCCGAAATGAGTATTAGCATGTATGTAATGCTGCTGCCCAACTAATTGCCAGGACTTGTTTCAAGGCAGCGAACTCTCTAGATTCGGCATATATTCGGCATTCACATATATTCGGCAATTTGAAAAAAGAAGAAAAAAGAAATGTATATATATTAGCGTCACCATTACAAATTATAAGTAATAATCACTAACAATAATCACTAACAACATAATAACAAGTAATAATCACTAACTCACAAATTACAAGTGAAGGATCACAAATCACAATAGGAAATAAATAATCGTGTAAATAAAATTTTAATAAAATGGTTAATTATATTAAACCATAGTAACCAAAATTAATAAATAAGAAATAGTAATAAAAAAAGTCAACGAAAATATTAAGAATTGTCAAGGATAACATTTAATGTTGGAAACTGGATACTTTGCCGGGCGTCATGTTTTAACCAGGAATCAGTTTTGGCTTTAAAAGAAGATTTAGGCACATACATTTTTAAATATTACTTTAGCATTTTTAAATCTTCATATAACTACACACTTACGGCTATAATGTAAATTCTTTACTTCAACTAATAATCATCAACAATTACATCAAAAAATAGCATTTTAAATTGTCATATTTCTAATATAAATTGTTATCGAGGCGATTCTGTACATCAGAATTAGTATTATCATATTATATGCAAGTACTTATAGATGTTTTACTTTAATTATTATTGTTATTATTATCTCATTAGCCTTATACATGTATTAAGCCTTATACATATCTCCGATATATGTTCTTTCTAATTTAATTTGTGTTTCCCATATATATTCTGTGTAATATATAAACTATTATAATTATACTATATACACTTATATAATTTCCCAAGATTGCAGCAATTACCTATTTACACCCGGGAAGTAATATCACCTCGATACAGGCTCTGCCTAGTGAGGTGATAAAATTTCGTTGACGTCACACTTTTTAGTAAATTTCCAGGGCTTTACAATCTGTATGTACTACTAACTTAATCATGAAAAATATAGGATATCTAACCAGTAAAACTAGGAATAAATAAAATAAATAAAAAAAACTATATACTTACGGCTATAATGTTCCCGTCAATTCTTTACTTCAACTCTACTTCTATATTACATTAAAATATAGCATTCGAAATTGTCGTGTTTCTAATATAAATTGTTATCAAGGCGATTCTTGTATATTATCATATTATATTTAAGTACCTATTTATAATAGTTTAACCCCTCCTGTTGCGAGGTAAAAACTCACCCATCACTTTTGCGCGCGACATTTTCGCGCGCGAAATCAACGCCAGTCGACGACCTTGATAAAAACGACCATAACTTGTAAACCACTATACGGATCGTAAAAAGAAGAACTGTAAAATGATCGCATTGAAATTTGACATATAAAACATTATAATCTTATCTCGTAAATCAATTAAGATAATAATGGCGACAAATTACAAATTTGGCGAAGTGAAAAAACTCGCCTATTTATCATTTCGATGTTTTTATCACAAAACACGAAAGTCTATGCGGAAATTGTATTTACAGTTATGTTCTTTATTAAATGCTTTACCAAAACCATTATTTTGTTTTACTTCTTTGCATACAAAAATATTTAGTTTTTCAGTCATAATAACCAAGAAAAATTTGATGTCTCCTCGTAAAAATTTTTTTTTTAATTTTGTATTTCTGACTACTTAGGGACTTTATTTATATGAAATTCTTTCATAATAACTTTTCCACTACACTACACTTCTTATAAAATCATACCAGACTTTTCAACTTTGTCTGATATTACAGAAAAATCCAAACTTTTGCGAGTCGGTGACGAAAATTTGGTATTAATTTTGACAGGTCATAATACAAAAGTGGATAAAGTTTTTCAAATATATTGTGTTATTATGTGCTTATTATATGTCTAATAACTAATTATTATACTCTAAAGAGTCACATTTCATAGAAAAACTATAGGAAATCACACTCAAAATATGGTAATTCTTTCATACTAATTACGTAAACAAATAGGTATGCGCACCCCGCGATTTCGCGAATATCGATAAAATTAGGCAGCGCGCCTGTCTATGCAATATCGCCGCGGTGCGTGCTCATTTGTTTAGGCAAATTCGGAGTGTGATTTTCTAGTTTCTTCTATGAAATGTGACTGGAGTATAATAATTAGTTATTGGACATCTAATAAGCGTCAAGTTTTCAATACATTCGAAAAACTTCTAACCACTTTTGTATGCCTTTGCAATTATTATGAAATCAGACTATCGCGGTTGCTTCACATTATAGCTTTATAAACGAATTTACCGCGTGAAGTGTGTAGCACCCGACGTTTCGGCGACGTTGCCCAGGGTAGACTGGACAGCGGCGGCTGCAACGTCGCCGAAACGTTGGTGTCTAAACTTTACGTGGTAAATTCGTTTTTTAACCACATTTGTATCATGCCTTTGCAATTATTATGAAAAAGATTATCGCGGTTGTTTGACATTATAAATAGCTTTATAAACGAATTTACCGCGTGAACTTTGTGGCACCCGACGTTTCGGCGACGTTGCAGCCGCCGTTGTCCAGGGTAGACTGGACAGCGGCCGCTGCAACATCGCCGAAACGTCGGGTGCTACAAACTTCACGCGGTAAATTCGTTTATAAAGCTATTTATAATGTCAAACAAACGCGTTAAGTTTTTGATTTTATAATAATGGCAAAGGCATTATACAAAGTGGTTAAAAAACGAATTTACCGCGTGAAGTTTGTAGCACCCGACGTTTCGGCGACGTTGCAGCCGCCGTTATCCAGAGTAGACTGGACAGCGGCCGCTGCAACATCGCCGAAACGTCGGGTGCTACAAACTTCACGCGGTAAATTCGTTTTAAAAGCTATTTATAATAATAATAATTATTATTATTAAAAAATCCTAGAAGAAAACTCAACAAACCATTTTTTTTTATTTACTAAATTTCCAGTACAAAATTTTATAGTAACAACACTCATTTGATAAAAATAAAACAAACATGTAATACAAAATAAACAAATAAAACAATTGTACCGACTAAAATAAAAACTTTCATCAGTTGGATTAGGTATACATGTATTGGTTTCTTTATATACAAAGGAAACATAGAAAAATTTGACAAAAAAAATCTAAGTGAAAAAAGTTGACAAGATTGGATTTTATCAATTATATTTTATGCGACTTATGCTTTCAATTTTTATATTGGTACTAAATTTCCAGTACAAAATACATGAACGTTTAAAAATTGCCACATTTGATAAAAACTTATAATGTATCACAAAAAACACATCATGTTACATCACAGCGTGATTACGTATGAATAAAAAAAATAGAATACAAACGAAACATAGAAAAATATAAACAATTAAAAAATTGCGGAGTATCGGCTTATTCAACGGTAGTGAGTAGTGAGCGACGGCGGCAACTTGTGGCTTGCCGATACAAACAAGCTGTACACTGAGAAAAATATAGCGCTGTAATACACGGAAATACGCATGTTTCAACAAGGATTACGTATATTTCATTAGGTGCGACTTGGGATCTCGCTTCTAACATGGCAGCATGTAGTAGTATACGTACGGTTAGTCGGACACATGAATCATGTTAAAATATAATGATACATATAATCGAGTAATGGAGTTTCATCAAAACTCCTTGTAATACAACAAAATTTCGAGTAAAACCTCATAAATAGAATAGAAAACGAATTTACCGCGTGAAATTTGTAGGACCCGACGTTTCGGTGACGTTGCAGCCGCCGTTGTCTAGGGTAGACAACGGCGGCTGCAACGTCACCGAAACGTCGGGTCCTACAAATTTCACGCGGTAAATTCGTTTTCTATCCTATTTATAATGTCAAACAACCGCGATAGTCTTCGATTTTAGAGTAAAACATCGTTATTCTATATAAAACATTATGTAAGAATCAATCTAATATTTTTCTCAGTGTGAGTCATACAGTTTATCAGTTGGTACATAAAATTATACCTAATGATGAAATACAGTTATTACCAAGTATCAGAGATGGATAACTTTTATTTTTTAGGATAGAAAACGAATTTACCGCGAGAAATTTGTAGGACCCCACGTTTCGGTGACGTTGCAGCCGCCTTTGTCTAGGGTAGACAACGTCACCGAAACGTCGGGTCCTACAAATTTCACGTGGTAAATTCGTTTTCTATCCTATTTATAATGTCACAACCGCGATAGTCTTCGATTTTGGATAACTTTTAGTTTGTATCGAGCACCGAGCCAACACCCCCCCCCCCCCAAATTCTACAGATCCAATCAATCATCACACATCCATCCATCCATCGTACTGAAATAATGATACTATAGGTAAACTAATGTCAACTATTTTTATAAAAATCACTATAAAACAGAGAATCAGCCTACTCCAATGTATGGAATTCCTCGAAACAAGGTGGTTCCAAACACAGTGGCTTTAAGCACTTCTTACACTGGAACCTGGTTCTTGGTCCAATCTTACCTGGTACTCGAGGACGACGTAGTTTGCACCAGATACATTGAATTCGCGGAGTACTACCTGCAGCATTGGCAGGTATTAGCTCTGGGTAATGTCCATGCCCAGAGCCTGAAAAACGTACAGCTGGTAAGCGGACGTCTCTGGTTGGTCGTACATGACTTGCTCGAAGAGGGACATGAGCCAAATGCTGCTCCATAATCTCTTCAATCAAATTTAATCGAAAGTCCTTGTGAGAAATCATTCTCTTCTCGGGAAAACACTTTCTGAAGACAATGCAACTGTTAAATACAGATACATTGAGGAGTCTCTTGAAAAGTTTCTTGTACCACTTCATATTTTTTTTAGTTTCAACCAGGAAAGGCTCTAGCTGTTGATCCTTCTTGTCAACACCACCCATTTTGAGATTGTAGTCCGCAATAAGCGCCGGTCTATAGTGTGATGGACGTCCAGGTCTACCGTCTATTAGTAGAGACTCAGTGGTATGGTATGTTGACGTTACGTAAATCTGGCTCTTATCTTGGTAAGCCATCACAACAACATCCCCGGAATGCCGTGCTAGACAAGTGCCTTGATCAACCTTTGCCAGTTGGAGCAGTGCCGGCACATTTTTGCGCGATCTACGCAAAGTGCCAACACAATCTGTTTTGTTCCGCTTCAGAAACCTTGATAACATAGGCGAATTGAACCAATTATCCATGTACAAAATATAGCCTTTGTTTAGAAGAGGCTTCATGAGGCGTGCGACAATCTCGGTGCTCTTTGGAAGCGGAGATTGATCAGCGTGATTTTTACCCGTATAAATATGAAACGACCACAGGTAACCAGTAGTCGATTCGCAAATTTCAAATGTTTTAATGCCGAATTTGGCGGATTTAGTTTTAATGAACTGCTTGAAGAGCAGGTTACCTTTCCATAACAGCAACGACTCATCCAACGATATGTCTTGTTCCATCACGTAATTAGTTTGAAACTTTTCGTTGAAGTGATCAACCAATGGACCAAGACAGAAAGTCCTGGGTGAGTCGGGCGTGCGGGTAGACTTGTCTACAAAATGAAGGGCTCCGCTTAAATACCAAAAACGGTCTTTTGATATTAGATTTCTAAACACGGGGTTTTTCAACAGGGGATGATTTGAAAATTTATCATTTTGTGATGGCAGCCTAACAATGCCACTCAAAAGGTAAAATGCAAGAAGTATCATTATTTCATGCACATTTGTCTCGTACCAATCTCTAGCAAACCTTTCCGAAGCAGCCGACAGTTCTATAGCATACCGATTAGTTTCCTGCACGATATGCTCCAGAATTTGATCGTCCCAAAAAGAGCGGAACGCCTCATATTCACTTTGGACCTGAACGGTAGGACCAGCGCGACAATGAAATTCTTCCCGGCGGCCCCTAAAAGTATCCATAGGGAACCACTGGAATTGCATTGCCGTTCTATCTCCTTCGAACAGTTCCCGCGATATGATGGATTCCGCATCCACTGACAACTCGTTCTCGTCGCTTTCGTCCGCATTCGTGCCGACGTCCCGCAGCCGCAATAACCTTGCTGTCTCCCTAGCGCGCCGATCACGAGAAACCTTCTCCGCCTTATCCACTAACTCTTTCAATGGCGCGGGGATGTCTTCATCATTCTTACATACTTCAATAATCGGATCACCTCGACACCACACAGTCTCACCGAGCACAGCTCTGTTGGCGGCGTGCCTACCGCCTCTAAACCCCCTCGACCCCGCCGCCGCTCGCTCCCGTCGCCCCCCGCCGGCTGCCCGCCCCCGGCGCCCGGCGCCCGCCGCGCCGCCTCGCCCGCCAGCCACTGCGCCGCCTCCTTCGCCAGCCGCCGCGCCGGCCCGTCCGCTGCCCGCCGCTCCGCCCCGTGCGCCGGCTCTCAAGCGCCGCCCGCCCGCTGCTCTCCCCTGGACTCGCCCCGCCGCCGCCAAAGGGACGCTGAAAATTCAAATTTAAACAATGATGTTAGCTTACTGCAGATGCTGTTTTGAGTTGTGGAAAGTTAAGAGAAGCTTTAGATGAAATCACAAAATGGACTCAAGTCTGGGTTATTAAAATCAACCCTAAGAAATGCATCTCGGTATAACGATAACGGACAACTAGAAATGGGCAAACCATATTGAAAACATCGTAAAACGGGCAAACTCACTTCTATATTTGGTAAAGAAAGCTTTTCAAGTATTGACGATACAGACATTTCAAAAAATTAACAAAACCTACAGTCGTCCTCTGATTGAGTATTGTTTTCAAATCTGGAATCCTTATTTTGCCAAGGACATCGACCCGCTTGAAAGTATACAACGTAGAGCGACAAAACTGCCAAAAACCTTAAGAAAAACACCCTATGAACGTAGATTAAAAATCCTCAAACTGACAACTCTGGAGCGACGGAGATGCAGAGGAGATCTCATAGAGACATACAAAATACTGAGGCAACACTATGACTGCCTAGAGTTGGAAAGCATGTTTGTGTTCAATTCAAACCGTCACTTAAGAGGTCACAGCCTGAAACCGCCGAGCGACCGAGATGCCAATGGGGTTCAAAAATCTGGAATACGCAGAACGACTCCGCAGATTGCAGCTGCCTACACTTAAGGATCGTCGGACCAGGGGTGACCTCGTTGAAACATATAAGATCCTCAACGAATGCTACAATTGCCCCTAAATTGCAATTGCCAACATAAATTTCAATAAATTTGTTTGTGATCGTTTTGTGAATTTCTGAAAACTTACTCGATGGTGAAAACAAAGTAAAAATAAGATAACCTTTAACTGGTGACGAGCGTTATAGTGCGCTTATATAGGAGAGATTATGGGAGAACGAAGACACGTGCGACCCCGTCGCACTTACGACGCACAATGGCAAATGTAGTCTGGCCGCTTCGGTTAATTCTCGCGTTTGTACTCTGTCTACTGTCTTGATGTACCTACCCCCACCAATCGATCGATCAAAAAGTCAATATAAAATGAATAAGTTCTAACCTTAGAGCACTCGGCGACCAAACAGAGGCAGGTGATGATGTGCCAGAGCCAGCGGGCGAAGACCGAAGAGCGCGCAACGGAGACCTCTGGAAAGTAAGAATATTCCGCCTTTACTATATTTGCTATATAAGGATTACAAAATATGGTGCGTGTATGTATGTGTGGGTGTGTGTATCTGTAGTGCGAATGTGCTTGTGAGTGCTTGTGCATGCTAATTCAATCCGATCTGATAATCAGCTTTTCACGTACTTCCTTAACAAAGGATCGACTATTCTGATGGTTAAATATGTCAATATCGTTAAAGCATACATTGTATGCATACATAACGCGCGGCAATAACGAATTGGAACCATAGTTAGTGTTGAACCTTGGTACGTAAAAAGTTGAGTGAGCACGTGCGAGTCGGGAAGGCGCTCATATGCTCACCCTACTCCGGAGGTATGAACTGTCCAACCCAGTATGAACACTTGTAGCAATTTTTTTAATATTATCTTTTATATTACTTGTAATTTCTTCTTATAATGATTATTTATTATGATTATTTTCTTTAATTATGATTGTTTGCTTTGCTACTATTGGCCCCACTTTGGGCACCATTTTGTAGCGAATTATTTTTTATTTACATTACTTATTGTTGTTGCTTCTATTGGCCCCACTTTGGGCACGCCATTTTGTAGCAATTTTTTTTAAATTTATCTTTTTATTTTCTTTTATTGTTATATTTAATTTCTTGTTATATTGTTTGAGTCTATGGATTATAATTTTAATATCTATGCTAATCAATCTTCAACCAATCTTCAAACAACCTTCAAACAGCCCCACCAATTGGGAGACATTTGTAGCGTATAACTTTTATTTTTATATTATTACTTACTTAGACGTGCGCGCGATGTGTCATCAGCGATAAGCGCTTGATGAAGAAGATAAAATTGAACGGAGAAGTGACTAAACGAAGAGGAAGATGCTAATATATGTATAAAGATATTCAAAGTATGCAGAGAATAAGATTTCAAGTGGATAGCCCTGTTTCCTCTTGTACGCGCTCCTTCATATGTGAATTTCTCCTGTCCTGACTAAAATGTATTCTCCAAAAGAAG
>OX155961.1:8450507-8518007 GCA_944548615.1 Micropterix aruncella | reverse complement strand
AGAGCTAGAGAAATGACTAACAAACTGACGAACAAACCGTACACTAAAAATAGAGCAATCGGGGTAAAAACTATAGGTCATTCAAAGATTTGAAAATGTATAATTAGACACGAATTGCAATTACTTGGATAAATACATTAATTCAGATTTCTTTCCAATTCAACAGTTTTCTGTCTAGATTATCTGCATATTCCGGCCTTCTTCGCTGCTACGCCTCGGCTCAGAGTATAATCCCAAAGTTAATTGAGAACAAAACAAAGTCAATTGAAAATGGTAGGTATTCCACTATTTCTAATCTCAATGTTGTTAGGCTGAAACTAAAAACCTCTTTAAATTTATAAACCCCAACATATTTGGTACTTCGATCCGGACTTAAAGTTTAGTGATTTTACATGTTTTGAACGAACGCAACTCAGGCTAGCTAATTAGATCAGATTCAAGGTAAAAGAAAACATTGTTGGTATTGACAAACTCGTCCTGTATACGTTTTATCATGAATAGAGACTAGGCCGAAATGGAAATTAATTACGATCGATCACAGCTCGCGCGTCGCTCTTTCGTTTCAATGGTGCATGGGTGAATCCCATCAGCCGGTAACAAAATACGCGCCTGTAAGCAAATACGCCGGCGGCAAAGGGGGGGCGGTCGGCCGCCCCCGAGGGCCACGCTTTAGGGGGGACTCAGCCTCGAACGCGACGCCACCGACCGCAATCTCTGCCGCTGCGGTTTTTTTACGCGGTCTCAACACACACCCCTGCTTACGGTGCGGCCGAACCACACGGTGGTGCGAGTGTGAAGATCCATGCGAGGATCATTGATGGTAGTGTATATTATTATTCTTGAGCAGTGATATCATATTATTTACAGTTAATTTTGCTTTTTACATGACTGCCTAACAAAAAGGAGTGTAATGTGTTCAGGGTTCATCTATGCAGGTATGTTTTCCGTTTCTTTATTCCACCATAACCTCTACAAACTCGAACCGATTTAGAAATGTGTGATATTGTTAATCCTTATGTTATCGTTGAATGTCATAAGGTATCTTTAAATGTCTAAATATCAAGACTAAATATCACGTAAGTAGCTGTCTATATGTCCAAATATTTAAATGTCAATAAATTGACATAAACATATCGTGTTTAGTGTCAAATGAAAGGTCTGATTGACTACATTCCGAAAATTTACATGTATCTATATGGATGAATACATAAAACCACAAATATTTTTATAAAAAAAACCGTAATAAAAATAATTATAAATAAAAGCTCTTTTTGTGTAAGGGTACTCGTGTTTTTTTAAAATTAATATATTTACTTGTTTTAATATCTGATTTATCAATTCGTAGATATGTATCTAGATGTTTAGTACATGCAAGTTTGTAACTCCTTTATTGGTAAATTCCACAAATTACAATCATTCAGTCTGCGTATGTTTGTGCTCCCAAAGATCAAAGAGTAGTCAAGATTACATTTTTAATTTTATTTAAATAATAATTATTCATATTCATATTTTACTACAAAAATTCACGCGTGTTTTTATAGTAACATAAATTTAAAAAAAAATGATTCTGCTCGCAAAACTCGAAAAGCAGTCTGTCGGTTGACTTAAAATTTTGACACAATATTGCATTTTTAATTTAAAGGAATAATAACAATTCATATAATAACAGTGCGTGTTTTATATGAAAAATATATGTTTAAAACACATATATAAAAATTCATCCTGCGTATGTCTATGCTCACAAAACTCGAAAAATAGTCAGATGATTGACTTAAAATTTTGACACTAAAGTTGCATTCGAATACGCGTGAAATCTTCGGTACGCTTCGACGTCGCGTCGTTGCATTTCCCATTAATTTTATATCAAACTGAGCCGCAGCGAAGCGTGGCCGGGTTTAGCTGGATAATTTATAAATGCTCACCATATTAACCATAATATCTTCTTGCGTTTCCTCAGTTATCTCGAGAACGTTATTACTGTGTATTTCAAGCACTGTAAAACATTCCAGCCTACCCCCTTTTGATATTTGGCATCGCTGAGGAGAACACCTAATCGCGCAACAAACACATTCGCCCAGCAGTGTCTCGATTCTCCCCCAACTTTTGAACTGATTAACAAACCGTACACTAAAAATAGAGCAATTGGGGCAAAAACTATAGGTCATTCAAAGGTTTGAAAATGTATAATTAGACACGAATTGCAAGAAATCTATATTTTATAATTCGAACACTTGGATATTTAAATTAATATATGGATAAAGGACTAGATAAAGAAACGCAAATTACATAATACTAAGAATGGAGAAATAAGAAAGCTGATGTTTCATTTCTATTTAATCCGACTTGTTTAAATGCTGCGCTGGTTAAATTAAAGATTTTCGGTAATTATTATTCATCTTTTATTATTATTAATAATAGATTTGTATTAAAGCAAAAATAGACACTTTTCATAGAAATTCATAGATACCGATCTGGGATGGCTCATCGATCGCAACAGATTTTAATTCACTTCTTAAAGACAATGTTTGTAGTTGTAGAAAATAGGCAAATACTGACATTTAACATTTCTTTTTATTATTATTTTTTTGTTTTCTTAAGTTTTATTTTTTTTTTATATTGCGATTATTTTAATTTTATTTTTTTGTGTCTTTTGATTTGACACTATTGCCACTATTTCTTTTTCTACTATGGTTATCCATTTTGAAATCAACTGTAATTAAAATAACTAATATGTAATTTATCTAATATATATTTTTTTTGACGATTTCACCAGATTAGGTGAACCTACCTATGTTTGTTGTAGATACTAACTCCTTTTTGAAAAATAAATATGATTGTGATTATGAATCACAAAAAATTACTTCACAAAGTAGGGGAAGGCGGGGCATATCGGGCACCCGGGGCACACCGGGCACCTCACTTTTTAGCGGTTTGGTGCGACGACGGAGTTTGAATGCACTCCACCGGCCTCCAGTACCCCGCGAGCATCTGCGGACAGCGGTTGTGTCACCGGGAGCGTGCGTTGCGCCGATTAAAAGCGATTTCCGTGTTTTTGACTATTTGAAGTATTATTTATAATTATTGGAAAGTGAATTACTTTAGTTCTATTGTATGGAAGTGTTTGTCACTCATTTGTAATCAAGGTATGTTAAGTCTAACTAATCTAATTATATGTTATCCTAAAATACAATGTTCTTGAAATAATTTTTGATGTATCAATTGAAAAGTACTTTATGGGGCAGAATGGTCGGGGCACAATGGGCATGTGCTCATTATGCCCCGGTTTGTATTGAAATGTTCCATTTAATTTGTTTTTAGACCCTTGTCCTGCAGTGGGGTATTTTTAAATATATTTGTTTGTGTAAAGTTTAGGGCGTGTTTGTGTGTTTGTACATCAAATCACAAAATGTGGGGTTAATAGTTTTTTTCTATTATTTTAGATGGTTCGCAATTACGTGAAAAAGACGGGACATCAGCAATGGACCAACGAAAGTTTGCAGCGGGCAGTTGTAGAAGTTAATATGAATAAAATGAGCTGCAAGACCGCTACAGAATGCTTTAACATTCCGCGGAGTACTTTGCAAAGATACTTAAAAGAAACTGCCCAAAATCCAAACCGACCAGTGAACGTTATTAAAGTGGGCAACTTCAAGCCGGTTTTTTCAGCGCAACAGGAAAATGACTTATGCGAATATTTAAAAAATATGGAAGCCCGCCTGTTCGGGCTGTCATTGAAAGAACTTCGACAATTGGCATTCGAATTGGCGGAAAAAAACCGCTTAACTCATAATTTTAACCCTAGGGCAAAGATAGCTGGAGAACATTGGGCAAGGTTCTTTTTGAAGCGGAATCCAATAATTTCTTTGCGAAAGCCGGAAGCAACATCTGCAGCTCGAGCTATGGGGTTCAATCAAGTGGCTGTCAGCAAATTTTACGAACTGTTACAGGAATGCGTTGATAAGTATAACATCACTTCTAGTAAGATCTTCAATGTGGATGAAACAGGGATCACTACCGTTGCAAAGAGCCTAGGGAAAATTTTGGCAACGAAGGGCAGGAAACAGGTAGGTTCTCTGTCTTCTGCAGAACGAGGACAGATTTTAACTGTTGAAATCTGCTGTTCCGCTGATGGCTCATACATGCCACCGATGTTTATATTTCCAAGAGAAAGAATGAAAGCAGAGCTATTAGATGGAACACCGCCCAATTCGTGGGCCGAATGTAATAAAAACGGCTGGATAACTAAGGAACTATTTCTAAAATGGTTCAACCGATTTGTAGAATGGTCGCGTTCGACAAAAGAACAGCCAGTTTTGTTGCTTTTAGACGGACATGCAAGTCACGTGAAGAGCCTTGAACTCATCGATACAGCAAGAGAAAAAGGAGTGGTCTTGCTTTGCTTCCCACCCCACTGCACTCATCGCTTGCAGCCTTTAGATGTGTCTTTTATGAAGCCATTAAGTACGTATTATGGGGATGAAGTAAAAAAAATGGCTTCGAAGTCATCCGGGACGCACTGTTACTCATTATCAAGTTGGATCATTGTTCGGCAATGCCTTCTTACGAGCGGCTACAATGTCGGTGGCAATAAACGGCTTTCGAAAAACTGGAATATGGCCGGTAGACCCAAACGTCTTTGATGAACACGACTTCTTGGCCGCTGAAACTACAGACATTCCTGCAGAAGAAGAACCACCCGAAGCTTCACATCATACTCAAAATGCCACAATGGAAATACAACCAAAAACGCCAGACATGAATCCATCCACACCATTACTACTTCCGACGACACCTGTGCAGCGTCCATCCACACCAGTACCACCACTTCTACCACTGCCAATGCCAAGTAATTCAACGTCACCACTATCCCTGCCAATGACAAATCAATCAGTTCCATCTACATCTTTTCAGAACTTTTCGCCATCCCAAATATTACCTATCCCTAAAGCACCCGCTAAACAAAGGATTTCTAGACGCCGAGGAAAGACTGCGATTATAACAAGTTCCCCATACAAAAGGGAGCTTGAAAGTCAATCAGTTGAAACAAAAAATCGAAAGAAAACTAAAAAAATTGTTAAGAAGGAGGAGAAAGTCAAAAAGTCTAAAAAAGAAGTGGCGACAGATGATTTTGATTCTACTGGAAGTGAGGACGAGGAATGCCTATATTGTGGACGCTGGTATTCCCAATCCACTGAAGGTTGGGTTTCATGTAGAGCCTGTCGCAAGTGGGCACATTGTTCTTGCGCGGGGGAGGACGATAACGACGAGGAATCTTCACATATCTGTTCTTTCTGTGCCAGATTTTAGCATCATACCCATTCTGCCCCGGACGTGCCCATTCTGCCCCAGACCCGGGGCAGAATGGGTAAAAGGAGTTTTTTTTAATAGTTTAAATTATTTCTGTTTCTTAAGTTTTTTAAGTATTACTGCTGTCTGGGATGTTTAAGCATTAAATGCTGTTATGAATAAAAACATATTGACTTTAATTCTGACGTTACAATCGATTATATCGATGTTAATCCTTAAGGTGCCCGTTATGCCCCGGTCTCCCCTATTCTAATAAGAGCCTAAATGTTAAAATGACCATATTATTTGCATGTAACAATATTACTGGCAGCTTAATTTAGATATCATTATATAAGTGTTCAGTCTTCTATTATTTCCTATATAATTCATCCATTGCCAATGAAAATAATCAAGGTAAAATTGGTCAACTATGTTTTGGACCTCCTTTCCTTTTATTATCATGGCAGTTTGTCTGTACCATAGCTGCGATATTTTTTCACCTTTATGATTTCATTTGCTAATGCGTCTTTAACGTTCGTTTGAGGATTATGGCCAGTGGCCATATATGTTCATTTGATCAAATGATTTTATTAGATTATGATTAATTTTAATAGGTTTTGTGGGTCAGTAATGTGCCGTAGTCTCTTCCTTAAAGGATTACAGTATTATTGATCAGTGGCATCGATTCTAGAATACGTGGTGTTGATGCCTATGAGGTTGTTTATGAAACACGGGTTCTATATAGATAGGTGCTGAATAATTTAGAAGGAAAAAGAAGAGAATAATAAGAAGTAATGAGAAGATATGGAAGAGAGCAAAGGCGTGTGCGTAGTCACGTAAGCATTACGCCGTATATTTAAAGGTACGTGCTTCTGACCATTACGAGTCCAGCAGCCCCCAAGCGAAAACCAGACGTGATTCTGCTGTAACCGACAAGTATTAGCCAGAGCGATTAAAGTATTAGTATGGGTTTTCTTACCCTTTTGTAGATATTAGAAAAGTAGGGTTCGCAATTGGCACACGCCCTCGGCGCCCCTACTCAAGCGCGCGGGGTCACAGCTCGTAATTTTAATTTTGCTCGCGTCAAAATGTCACCACTGTGACGGGCGAGCTCAATGCGCCACTATTATTTGCTCAATATTACACTTCGGAGATTTAATGATGGATCACGCAGACCAACGTGCAATTTGCTCGAGTACTCCGAACAGAGCGATAATCGGATCATAGCCCAAGGCTTTGATGCTAGGGGTAATAGAAATAAAATAAAAAAACAGGAATAAAAGTCGTTTATAATCGTTACTTTTTTCATCACATAATATTAATTTATTTTTAGTTTCAAATATTATTCAAAAGCGTTACAAGCGAATCCAATTCGCCCTTGAATATTAAAGCTAGAGTGTAAGTCTAAAAATAAATGAATTACATAACTAAATTAATGCTAACATTGAACAAGAAAAAAAAACAATAAAATATAAAACTAAATAAAAGAGAGATTACGATAAACATTAGACAGCAGGGAGTTGCCTTTTTAGCTGCCAAAGGGATATACAAAAGATGTCTATTTCTGTCGGTAAGGAATTAAGAACAGCTATAACCCTTCCCACTGGCCTGTCTACAAAAATATTTGTGCGATGGTACGGCACATTAAACAATAGATGCGATCTCCTCGCTGTGTAATTTACCGGTATGTACAATTCAAAATTACATAGTAGTAGGCAAATAAATAGTTCATTGAATTAATTTATATGCAAATATAATTAGTGAAATATAACGACGCGTTTCAAGACTTTTGTAACCTACCATTCCTAGCACAAAATCGGACGGAAATAAGTATGGATAAATATTGTATTTTCTGTAATAAATATATCTTAAAATTTTTCTTTGAATACTCTCTACCATCTGAGTGTACTTGTTTTCACTTGTACACCAGATGACCGAGTTATATTCAAGTATGCTACGGACTAAACAATTATATAGTAGAAACATTACATGAATATTATTAAACTGTTTGCATATGCGAATAACAAAACCGACCATTTTGCTAGCACGATTGCAAATATTTGTAATGTGTGCACGGAAATTCAACTGCGTATCAAATGTAATTCCCAGGTCCCTATAAACGGTGCTATAAATGTTGTATGTCTGCATAATTTTGCAGAAGTTCAATTCAGTCGATTTCGATTTCTATTAAACCGATTTTAAAATTTCTATTTTTTGAAATATGGCTGCCGAGTTTTCACCTACAACGGGCGAACCAAGTACCTTAGGAATCTATGACGATATTGATCGATCTGTCAATCTGGAGTGAACGTAGAGACGTGGAGACTGAAGAGTCCATCGTGTAGCTACGGCAGAATACCCCGCGAGAGTCCAATGCCTTACCACGTGGCACTGGGAAGTTGAACAAGCGGGCAGCGTCAAGCCCTCTTTACCAAATGTGACCGGATTTCTCCGTCCTCCCGTCTGGTCGCGAGTCAAAAGTCGCTTGCGAGGCCTCTACCTAATGTTAGCGATAATTCAGTTCGAATTTATCGCAGACCGTGGCGTCCTTTGCCCATCTACAACTCGGGATCGTGTGGCCAACGTATTGTTTCACGAGTAGCTGACATTAGGTCAATAACCATCCACCAGCTGCTTAGGAAACGTATAAGAGCATTTCAGACCCCCACGGTTAATTGCCGTAGTGCACAGTTGATTAGCTGACGCTGCACGATGCGAAAACCACCCAGCAGCACCCGAAGGACATCCCCAGGGGAAGTGATACAACTGCCGTGACAGGTTTGACCTTCTACGAAGAGGCTACCGGATGGGGGCTAAGCCGACCCAGGTTAACGAGCGGGTCTAAGTGGTCCAATGCACCGGAACCATTAACTGTAGAAATATGACTATTAAGAAATATTCTAATAATAGAGCATCATCGTTGCCGCTACATTTCCCTCCTCCGAAATCCGGTTTAATTATTATAATTCAACGCGGCTCCAGCCGAATCGATCGAAGGGGTGAAACAGTATGCGGTGACTGCGGTCGAGATCGAGATGAGATCACGACCCTGACACTGCGTCGCGACCCCCTCCCCGACAATTCGAGGGGTTTGGACGCACCCTTTTAAAAAGCCGACTAAATACATACCGACGCCTCGCGCCACCGCGTGCACAACAATCGCAGGCGGCCGTGCGCGCGTGTAATGCGACACCGAGACACGCTTTTTATTCGAGATTTATCCGGATATTCACAGCGATTATGCATTGACTTTTTTCTATGACTATACATTGTGCTAACATGTTAATAAATTAATGTATTTATTTAAAGAATAGCACAATATTATAAACTGAAGAAAATTATTACATTAGAACTATTAGAGGGTTCATTGTAAACAGTATAGAGAGCAGAGCAGTTGAGTATATTCTTTAAATCAACGCTGCCTAACTAGGCCTAGACAAGTACTAAGGCAAGCGTGCCAAGTGTGCATACGTCAAATTAAGTCAAATTACAAATACACAAGGTTAGTTTTAATTAAAGAGCTCCGACATGTGGCTGATTCTGTACATAAAACTAAACAAGTAAATTACAAAGAATATGTTTTTTTGTGTGGTAATGATATGATTTTATTTCAACATAGAATTGCAACAAGTTTAATTCAACAGGTGTAAAATGTTGCAAAAGTTTTTCGATTTATGATTACGCTCAGTAGTTTTTTTTCGAAGTAGTGAAGGCCTAAATCGAAAGAAACTTTAAAAATATTTTATACTTCATTTTGTTTGTAAATTTTAAAAAGAAACAACACCCTTTTCTTTAAAAACATTTTTTGTTTATTTGTATGTGTAGAATCACTCACTTGTCTGATGCTAACCAATAATAGCAATACTAACTATACTAACGATGCTAACCAATGCTATCCAATAATACAAAGTAAACGTTAAAGTAAATTTAGTCACAAACCTATTCGAGTTTGGGCTTGCATTTTTTTAAGCTATCAGGAACAACTAGGATACCTGTTGAATTAATTTTAGCTGATGGGAAAGGACTATGACTGAAAGTGACTTAATTTGCGACTATGACTGGTATGACTAAAGATGGCACTTTAATGATCACTTAATCGATATATTTTAGGTAGGTGCCGCATCAAGCTAGTGGGACGAACGGCAATATCCGATAAAGCAAAGAAACTTCAGACTGTTTGAATTAATAACTACAATTACAAATTTTAGATGTTTTATTAAAATTTAATCAGAATACTTCTCGATTTAGTTTAGTTAATTGTTTTATTCAAATGGTCCAGTATAGAAACCTTTACAGGCTTTATTTATTTCTTTATTCGCTAATTATCAATTGTAAGTACCTACTCGTATACATAATATGTATCTTAAACCATCAAATACTTTCTCGGAACGCACCCAAGCAGTAAAAAACCGCTGTTTACAAAATATAGGTAGGTACATAACGCTGGGTGTCTAGGCCACACAGGGATTAATGAGAACGAAAAAGCCGACCTTTTGGCTAAAAATAGGCCCTGCCACCGTTCATAGATCTAAATGGGTTTGGATCAATGAACGGTGGTTTTATGGTTTTGGTGACCTATCAAAGACCTGTCAAAGGAAAAGAAGTGACAGCAAACTTACCAGGGTATACCACGACAAAAAGTTATGAAAGAGCTAATAAAACCTTCCATGTTACCAAAACTAAACAAGAACTCTAAGCAAACTTACAGGACCTCTTTAGCTACTGTTAAGTTGAAGAAGCTTATATATCGAATGGGGCAACTGTGACCCTTTTATGCAGATTGAGTCTTGAAGAAGTGGAGACACCGCTCTACTTTCTGTGTAGGGGTAGACCACTAAAGCTATTAAGGCACCGACATTTAAAAAGACAAGTTCTGGATTTAAATGACATCAAAAAAATCGACCCCTCAAAAGATACTGAAGTTTGTGGAAAGCACAGGACTGGTTAACGAACTGTGAGCAAACGTATGTATAAAGATCTGCATCTGGGCTCTCCAACACATCTAATCTCGTAAAGTTAAAATTGCTCGAAGCCCAAATATCCCAGACTACCAGTATCATGTAAAAAATGATGGATCATGACAGCGTTAATTTCATAAGTGCGGCAAAGGGCGTCGATATCATGCAATGTTAACCTATGTATAAGTATGTCGGTCTATATATGTATATGTGTGGTTAACCGCACAGTGACGCAAATTGAATAAACACCGCTGACTTCGCTAATCCCCCATGCATTCCTCTCCGTACCACCCCCGAAAATGTCACCCTCCCTGTCTCGCGCGCATAAAAACGAGCGGGATGCAATTCAATTTATTGATCTCCACTCCGGCGTCACAGTATAATACTGAGTCGGCGTGAACTTGCGAAGTCGGCCGGAATCGCGATCTACTAAAGCGAAGAACCAATTTGGATAATCGGCCGGTATACAGTAAACCGAGTAAATTGTCAGCTGGTAAACTCTAAAAGACAGAAATCCGAAGGGGATAAAGAATGATAGTGAAAGTGCTTGGTACGACAATAATTGAAAGCAGCGAGTCTTTTTTGACAAGCTTTTTATTAACCTCGCAATGTTTGTCAGTATGTATGTTAGTTTGTTTAGGTCAAATATTACAAGCTGAACTAGAACCACCTTCTCTTATCATATGAAGTTGTTTTTTAATTCCGGTTTTTTAAGAAGTATTTGTTATTTATACATTTATCAATATAGATACAAGTGTATTTCCGAAATATACTCAACCAGACCTTTCATTTGATACTAAACACGATATATTTATATGAATTTATTGACATTTGGACATTTGGACACTTAGACAACTACTTACTTGATATTTGGACAGTTAAGGTACCCCATGACACTCGGGATTACATAACCATCCTAACAATACAACTCACTTCTAAATCGCTTTAACCCCTCCTCTCGCGAAGTAAAAATTTAGCTATCACTTTTGCCCGCGACATTTTCGCGCGTAAAATCGACGCGAGTCGACGACCTTGATACAAACGACCATCACTTGTAAACCACTATACGGATCATAAAAAAAATTACTGTAAAATGATCGCATTGAAATTTGACATATAAAAAATTATAACCTGGAAATTGGGGGAGTCGGCCGTTGGTCCCGCAAGGGATGTTAGGGATTTACCGGGTGCATATATGCCCAGTGATTCGAAAACGAAACAAGAATTAGTACTTTTGTAAAAGCATCGGAATTCAACAATGCTACCCTGTCAGCTCGTAATTTTTCCAAGGATATACGAGTAGATACGCTGGAGTTTCGACATAGCATTGCCCACACCTTACTTAAAAAGTATGGCAAAGATTAACAGCGCCCAGGACCTTGTTGTATCTTCAAATGTCCCTACATCAGTATGAAAGCACAACACACAAGTAGACTGCGATGTGCCTATTGTAAAAGGCCTACAGTCACTTTTTGTCAAAAGTTTGAAGTAACATTCTAAATGTTACTCTGCATAACATTCCTATTTTTTACTATGATTGCATGTGAAAATATTAACAAATATTAAATAAACTCATTATAACATCATTGTTTGAATTACCAATAACGAATGTAGGACATTTGTTCATTGTTTCGTTTTCGAACACCTCTAAAATACCTAGTTGACAAAAAAATATATGTACTAAAACTGGTCAATACTGTTATAGGGACCTATCAACATAAACATATCTGAAAATAACCAAAATCGAAATCCCACAATAGTTCTGGGCATATATGGGTTAAGCGTTTAAAAGTTATGGTGGAATAAAGAAACGGAAAACATACATAGATGAACCTCGGACACATTACACTATTTTTTTGTTGGGCAGTGGTGTAAAAAAGCTCACTCCAGTATCCGTAACTATCGAAAGCTTTTCACTGCATTGCCGTAGACAGGTGAACTGGAAAGCAGCGAATGGCGGAAACCATGAAAAGGCGGTAGGCTCGGTTTGAAAAAAAAACTGGAAAAAAATCTCGCCGACGTGTCGGACAAAGAAAAAAACATTACACGCCCGGGCGAAAGTTTCCAGTGTATTCGATTTAACACGGAGGGGGTAGGCGACGGACACCCTATTCGACTACCCTCAATGCAGTAAAACAGGGAACAATGGCTACTATTTCTGCTACCGAGTGGCCTTGATGGTCCCATTTCTTTCTTTATGATTCGTCTTCATTCGGCTCGATCAGACTTATTCCAGACTTTAATAATAATGCATTAGTGTACCATAAGGTTTAATTTAGGTCCGTTACTTTTCTATATTATGAAGATTATGATTGACGTGACACCATACTTGACATAACTTGGTAAATGTGGTGGAATTTTTTAAGGTCTAATTTTTGGAGATGATATTCAATTGTTTACTATAGTGGACAAGCAAATGTATTAAAAAGAATACAAAACCCGACTGCCCCTACAGAAAATGTACTATTCTATTTATAATTATTGTTATTACAGTTTCTTATGAATATTTGTATTTTTTTTATCTATTTATATATAAAGATGTACATTTCCGTAATGTACTCAATCAGACCTTTCATTTGACACTAAACACGATATATTTATGTTAATTTATTGACATTTGCACATTTGGACATTTGAACATTCAGACAGCTACTTACTTGATATATGGACAGTTAAAGTAACCTATGAAACTCGAGATGACATAATGATTCCAAGAAAAGCACACACTTCTGAATCGGCTCAAGCGTTAGTAGTAGTAGTAGATGGAGTGGGGGGCTTGTTTCCAGCCCTTGATGTCACCTAGATCTGTAAGGTCTTTTGTAACTACCCACTGTGTGATTAGGTCAGTGGTCAGCTAGGTTCCCGGTACTTCTTACCAGTCCAAGCAGGTCACTGACCTTCAAGTTGGGCAGATCGCTGGGTTCGAGAAAGGCTCGTCCCAGTAAACTGTGTCTTTTGGCGGCGAGCCCTGGACAGCGACCAACAATGTGTATGCTGTCTTCAGGTTCCTCGGCTCAAGCGTTAAAGTTATGGTGAAATAAAGAGACGGAAAACATACATAGATGAACCTGAACCAATTACACTTTTGTTCCGTTGGGCAGTCGTATGAAAAGGTCACTGACAGTAGAATGTTGCAGAAATATATCGTGAAAAATAGTCGTAATAAAAATTAGTTTTTAATGCCGAAAAATATCACACTGTTTCCTATAAGGATTGAGAAACCCCACTATATTCGACTGTGACATCATAAGCTTTATCGCTATTTTGGAATACTATTGAGCGCATGCGTCAATGGTTATACAAAATAGCGATCCTTACAAAAACAACGCGAAAGTAAGCAAATAAAAGAAATAGAATAAAAAGTAGATAACTAAAATCCGAGTTTTTTATCGTGCTTTTATTGCAAGCTGGAAGGGATCAAGATTTTAAAAAGGATCCGAACTACGTCGGAATTATATGCTACAATAAGCTACCCTCTAGTTTAAAAAAAATATGCCGCGAAGGAAAAATGCTCCAATTTAAAAATAAACTCATATTATCTCATTGAAAGAGAATTGTACGACATTAACGATTTCTAAAAACTGTATGCATCTCGACTATATCTCTTTCTGTAATAGGTTTTTAATCGATTTTCAATTTGACTAAAATGTATTGACTATTTCTATTATTAAGTAGGCACATATTAATTATACCTTGACTATTTTTATTTGCAATATAATCACTAAGACATTTTATTTTACTTTTTGACAATCGTCACATTTTTTTGTTATTTTTGACATTACACTTATTAATTTTATACTAAAAAAACTTATTTTTAAAGAATTAATTACTCTGTGTTTTTATCTGGTAAACTAAATGATGAGACTCGATTTAATTCTACAATAATACCTTCTTTATTCTTACGAGTAACCTTTTATGTTTTGATTAATAATAGAAGAATTTGATCATTAATGAAGAATTCAATCATATCACGGCCAAATGTATATGTAATACCTACAACTGTCTATACAACTATGTATTAGTTTTTTAGAACAATAAACTATTTGATTTAATTTGATTTGATTTGGGACCCCGTTTCAGAGTATTTGGCGATAACCTAGGATTTTTAGCTGAAATCCAGGAGCAAATGGATGACCGGAGCGACTGACAGACGAATAAACTCATCACATAAGTCTTCTTTGTTTACAACAATAAATCTAATAAGTAAATATTAGATACGAATACTTTTAAGCATCTACGCCTCAGGGGATCTTCAGAAACCGATCTTTGCGAATGTTACCTTGAGTCAAATTCTGTGCTCAAAATTTAATTGATCGAGGAAATCGTATCCTTGGATACTGCATAGTTTGGAAAAGCACTAGATTGTGTAATGAAATGTAAGAAAACTTGCTGTAAAGGTAAGGAGTGTATATAAGTTTGTTTCTACCTTTATTGTGAAATTTCATAATGGGCGGGTTTATTATCATACGATAACTATACTATAAAGTGTTTATATGTATGTGTGCGTGTAACATGTGTGTAAGTGTGTACCTTGTTATTGCATTCCATAGACAGAATTAAAATCCATTTCCGTTTTCCCAACGAAAAAAAGGTTACCCCGCCGGTAATCAAACCCGGAACCATACAATGTAAGATCAGGCAACTTAACCACTATGCCACTATGTGGGTTCAGTGCTCCAAAAAATAACAGTTTTTTTTAAGAATCATATTGAAAGGCCCATGTCATGTTTGTGTTTGTGTGTGTGTGTGTATTTGGGAGATGTTTGCTTTAGGCCTGTTATGAAAATAAGAAAAGGAAAAGGGGTCACGGGGGAAAGTGAATTCTAGCGCGGGCGTAATTATCGTGGGCAATCAGCGTCTGCTGCGCGGCGACGAGCAGTAATCCAATTTGAGAATTTTAGCCCCCGCTTTGCAAAGCACCTCTCCCATTCCCTCCCTGATGGGATTCTGGATTGAGGTGAGGCGAAGGCCGGCTCTCGCATTATCGCGAAGATAATTGAAATTGTTACCGGGTAATGCCGCCACCCTGGCGATGCTTGTCTCGCAGCGGGGTACGTTTTGCATCTTTGTAGTGAGGATTATGATGAAAAATATTTTTCGGTGAAAAATAAATGTTTCGAGTAAGGTGCGTTCCGAAAAATCTTTAGTTTTATTTATTTTAGGTTATATGCAGAATCCATAAAATTACATATTATACAGGATAATATATAATAACATTAAAAAGCCAATGATGTTTCATTGGATTTCCTACTCAAAAAGTTAGGAGGTGAAACTAATCAGTTCAAGTTTATTTATTTTTAAAAAACCTTCCTTGAAATTACAAGGAATTATCTTATATCTACTATTTATCTATATATATTGATGTATATTTCCGGAATGAACTCAATCATTTATTGATGTATATTTCCGGAATGAACCTATCATTAGACACTAAACATGATATATTGACACGGTTAATTTATTGACACTTGGACATTTAGACACATATTTTTTGACATTTGGACAGTTTATATACGCTTTGACACTCGGGATGACGTAACGATTCTAATAATATCACACACTTTTAAATAGGTTCATGCGTTTAGAAGCAGAAGTGCTGGAATAAAAAGGGTTTCATTATTAATACATATTTGTTTGTTTGTTTGTTTGTTTATACTCTTTATTGTGAAATGTCACGATGAGCGGGTTTATTGTCATATGCCAATCTCTTACAACCAACCCTACTATGACTTGTTATATGTATATGTGCGTGTAACATGTGTGTATATGTGCGTGTAACATGTTGTTTCACATTAGCCGTTGCAATAACAACTACCATAAGAACTCTTTCTTAAACCGTGTGTGTAGGGTTTACGATGATCGATACGCATCAATAGATATCTTCGCTGAATCGAACATTGGATTCAGAAATTTGTTAAAGAGGGCGATATTTAACACTTAATATTTAAAATTGAATAATTATTATTATTTAAAATTTATTACTTATTATCTACTGTTTGCACTTGTACTTATTCATACCAACGTACCTGTCTCAACTTTGTTAAATACGTGGACACCCATCAACATAATGTATTTTTTTTCCTATGTTCCTCCTTCCCTTCCTGGTCCCTCCCTTCCCATCCTCTTTCTTTTCTCGTTTTTTTTCTGTCTCTTATCATTTAGATATTCTTGATGTTAACATTTAGTGGAAAATTGTCTCTGGTGTAATTTTTATATCTATCTTGTTTGGCTACTTACTTTTATACACTGTTATTTTCCTGAATAAAAGAAAAAAAAATAAAAAAAAAGTAAGTGTATGTCTTGTTATTGCATTCGATCGACAGAATTGAAAATGCAATTCTGTTAATTTGATCCCAACGGAAAATGGTGACTCAGCCGGGAATCGAACCCGGGATCTTACATACCGAACTATAATTATAAAACTACCGAGTACAATCGCGTAGTTTTATAATATTCCAAAATATTGGATTAAAATAAATTCGTAAGAACCAAAAAAAACGGATATTTAAAAATCGGAAATATTTTGTGGACTGTAATAAATAAAAAGTCTGAATAATTTATTTTGCATTGTATAATTAATATTCCAGATATTTCTCTTCATTACTATGCTTACTGGATCTATTCCTGACGACCGCGAAGAGGAAGAACTAAAAAAACTAAACTGTCAAATGATGAATGTCAATACACATGATGGAACACGGCGACTTATATTAAAGACGCTGCTTTCTCCTTATATGAGAGCAAGGGGTCTCGGCACGTACGCTATGACACTCTGGAGGATAAAACGATTCTAACAATATGACACACTTCGGTTAAGGCTTTAAAAAGTTATGGTGGAATAAATGAACTGAAAACATACATAGATGAATCCTATACACATAACACTCCTTTTTAGGTAGTCGTGTAATAAAAGTAACGAAATCTCAAAAAGTAAAAATAAATATGTTGTCTAATACCCCAGTAGACTAGACTCAGACTTCTAATTCGGTTTACTGTGCTAATGCCATGATTTGTAGGTAATTCGATTTCAAAACGTTATACTCGTCTAGAGGTGACTTGCACCAACCGGCCTGTTAAATTTAGCTAACCACGATAAACAATTTAACAGCCGGTTAAATTATGACGGCTTGCGCCAACTATTTGGATGTCCCGGTTAAATAACACCGTTCGGAGTCCGCAAAAACCATTTTTGAGTGTTAGAACATGGCCATAGACACATCTGAAATCGAGATTGCTCGCCTCAGCCAATCACAGCACAGTTCAAAATGGCGGACGGGAGGTTCTCAGCTCATCAGTTGTCAAACTGCCCACGCTTTTGTTCATGTATCGCTTTTTGTCTGCCTGTCTCCGACTTCTTCCCCTCGATAGACAATAAACTTTTAAAAAATTGGACTCAGCGATGGCGCACTTCCTCTAACACAAGGAAGGTAAGAGGTTCTCACTTATCCAGGGCGAAATCTCTTCGAAGCCATGGTACCACCACCAGCCATTTAGTCGGAAAGAGATTTCGATAATCTGCCGCATGAGGATCGGACATTGCTCCACCCCATCGCACCTCCACCGTATTAATGTTCTCGCGTCTCCGCAATGCGATTGTGGACACGAAGATTGCACGCTGGACCATCTATTTTTTAACTGTCCCATCCTCAATAATTATCCGAGTTTTATCCCAGACCTTGTAAAGTATAACATCCAACTCCCTCTATTTGTTCTCCACTTGTTATCCCTCAACTCTCCCAAAATTTATAAAGTAATATGTAAATTTATTTCCCTTAATAATATTTCTGTTTAGTGTAATAGCTTATTTCACACCCTTTTCTTGTTTGTATCATCCCCAATAACCATGTTTTATGCTATATGTACCTACATTTCTATAAATTAGTATCTCTTGTTTCAGTATTGTGCCGTCTTATACATGTAACTGTGCATGTAACAAACTAACTTAGATGCCCTCCGAAAACGACTTGGCAGAAAAGCACCGACTATCGGTGATTGCCATAAAGCAACAAGAAGTAGAAGAAGATGTATCGCTTTCGTGTCTTCCCTTATTGACATCAGACATATCGACCCTTTGCGGAACACTTGTCGTAAAAGCCATTTTGGCCAAAATCACTTTTTGATGCAGTCTTACTCAGTTTTGCGAGCTCTATCGATCTGTATATTTAGAGTTGTCATATTCCAATAAAAATGTCTTTTACTGCACAGAAAATTTTGTAGCCTGAACACGTATTTCTTAAAAATAATGCTGTAAAAACATTCCAATTAAAAGTAGTTGCTGTAAACACCGAATATTTACTGCGTGGCCGATACAACGTATGTTCTATAAAATATTTCAATTTTTTTTTCATAACAATTGTCGTAAAGGATGGCAAAATTTGGAAATGGCTTTTACAACCTTAGGATCAGACACAATCTTTCCATTTATTCTGCAGACATTGGTTGTAAAAACCAAAACACGCGTATGATTGTTTTACAACGTAGCTTAGCTATGATTGTTTTACTAGTAGCTATGGTGAAGGTACCTATAGTATATTGTTTACGTAGTAAACACCTGCGCTGGAGCGCGGCTCGCGGCATATCGTCCGCTTGCTTGGAGGTGCAGCAGTTTAATTGCCGGGATCGATATCCATTGCAAAACATTGAGATAAACAAGAAAAAGAAACGACAAAATTTGAAAAAGTTGAACAAGAAACAGAGAGATGAGGGGAAACAATATTCAACAAGAAAGGGGAAAATTATCGAAGAAAAATCTACGCAGATTAATCCGTGTATTCCAGAGAAGTGTAATCGAGGTTGTTACGAAATAAGCGACGAGAGACGAACCTCCAGTTTTTCATTTTTCTGGAAACTTGATGTTCAACGGCGACGTGATTGGCTAGTTCGCTCTGTACATGCAGGACCTATTAGGCGTAAAACAACGGATTCTATCAAACGAAATCTTACCTACTATTTTATAAATGATGTTGAAGATCATAGGAAGGTATGCCAAAAATGTTTATTGAAAACTTTAGACATAACGCAGAGATTTTTGCTGTACACTTTATCTAATTAAAAGGAAGGTATGTCACAAGAAGAAAAGAGAACGCGAAGTGCTCCTAACAAATATTTAGAATCAGATAAAATCTATGTACGTACCTACGTTTATTGAGAAACTTCCTGCATGCCCGTCACATTACAACAGAAAGAAATCCAAACGTATGTATCTGCAGCATGAATTGAAAAATCTGTCCAAATTATTCAGCACTGAGGACTGTAAACTAAACAACCAAAAGGCTGTGAGTGAAACCATCTTCCGAAAGATTTTTAATGGAGATTATGACCTTGGCTTCCACATCCCAGAGAGGATAAATGTACATTATGTACTAAAGCAGAGACTTTTGGAAATGAAATGACTGAAACTGATAAAGAAAAATGGAAGAAACACCTAGAAGAGAAAGAAGCCATGTATAGCCGATTCAAAGCTCATCAAACTTTGAATGATGTTGATACTCTGACTTGTAGTTTTGACTTACAGAAGGTTCTCTATACACCCTTTGGGGAAAGCATGCTTTTATATTATTCCCGGAAATACGCAGTATATAATTTCACCGTTTATTAGAGTATCACACAAAATGTTTCCTGTTTTACCTGGGGTGCGTGTGATGGCAAACGAGGCGGCATTGAGATTGCATCTTGTTTGTATTTGTATTTGAAAGAACTTGATAAAAAAGGGTGTAAAAACGCTCTCTTATACTGTGATTCGTGCACGGGACAAAATAAAAATAAAGTCGTTTTATCCGTCCTTAATTACTTTTTACATACCTCGAACAATCTTCAAGTGCTTCGGATCAATTACTTGCTACCTGGACATACGTAGATGCCTGCCGATTATGTACATGCGACAATTTAAGCCGAAGTAAAAAAAAAACTTATAGTGTGGAGTCCGTCACAATGGCCTTCATATTTTGAAAGTGCAAGAAAAAGGCGTAGACCTTATTCAGTTACTTGTATGGAGCACACAGACTTCATTGATTGGGAGGAGCTCGCGACGAAAACCTTTACCAAAGAGACAGTAAAAAACTTAAAATTCAAAGATATTCGAGTAGGTACGGTAAAAAAAAAAAGAATTTGAATCAAATGGAAATTAAATATTCTATGAAGGAAGAAGCATTGAGCGAAAAAGTTTTGCTTTTCCAAAACGTGCAGAAGAAAGTAAAGGGGAAAGGCAAAGGGAGAGGAAAAAAGATAGAAGGGATTGACGAAAGCCATAAAATAGTGTACCAGAAAGTGCTAAACAGCTTCAACTTAGCTCCAAAGTATTCCAAAAAACTGTCCATATCTGCATCTAAGTATTCGGATTTGAAGAAATTGTGTTCGGATGGAACAATTCCTAAATGGTTCCACAGAGAGTTTCAGGAAATGCCCTATGATGGCAAAATCAGTGATGCACTAGTTAAAACAGATGAAGAAGATGAGGTTGCATCGGAGGTTGTGGAGGAGATTGTGGATAGATATCTATAATCTCCTCCTCAATCTCCGATGTCACTCCAGAGCTCCAATCAAAGTCATACTTGATTTTAAGTTGCCCCAGTTGACGTTGCTAAACATACTTCAATTATAACACCACTGGTTACTATTTTTGTTGTTAATTGTATTTTATTATTCTAAAATAATAGTTTTTCTAAGAGATAAATAGTGCTTTACATCATTTGCTCCTAGATTATACGTTCTAACTGGAAGAAACCTAATTATATTGTATTCATTTACAACAATAACGTCCTGTTTTTCTATGGAACCCTGTCTTTTACTACACAAATAGCAGGCTATTTTTATTACATACCTGTATTTTACAACAAACGACTCAGTATTTCATGAAACTATTTTTGTCGTAATAACCAATTAACATGAAATTTTATGTAGTAAAAGCCACACTAACTCCTAAACTATAACACGTACTCCTTTCTCGTTTACATCAAATAAAAGTACTCAAAATTTTATGAAAATATTTCACAGATATATCAATATAACTATAAAAACCATAAAAATACAATAAAAAACACATGTACTTTTTTGTTTTTTGCCCCTCCTGTAAAGTAGCGTTTTGGCTTTTACGACAAGTGTTCCGCAAAGGGTCGATATAGGAAAACGTTTTACGAGTGCGGTAACCAAAAAAAAGCGAAAAACGGCGGTGCAATCAAATCTAACCTCGAAAATTGACAGCTAGCGTTTGACAGCTCTCTAACTGCTAGTGGCGCTAACCGGGCACCAGGGCTCAGTTAGGGAATTTAACTGCCGTTAGATTAACAGAGCACGGTGCAAGCAGTTTCGAGTATTTAACTGTGGTTAGACTCTGTTCAGGGTTGGCCACACTCACGGGTCAACACCTATCCGGCGACCTCCACGCATGAAGTGCGAGCCTGGGTAGGACTCTGACCCTAGGGCTAGTATCCCCTAGGAATCAACCTTTTGGCGCTCCTGGACGGTCTGCGCACCGTGCGGCGTAAGCCAATCGATTGTGCACTCTGACTAACAGTCGGGGGAGTCTGGAAGCAGTACTGTTTCCTATAGAGCGGGGGTGGTTGCGGACCTTACGGCGACTGCTCTTGAAACGACCATCGGCTACCCGATCCTGGGTGGCCAGCCTGGCAAAGGATGCCGTGGTCCGCGATAGTTTCGTTATACACCGTTTCACCTCTTCGTAAGGGAGAGGATCGCGAAATCGACCTTGAACTCGTAACCAATCAAGATACTGGAGTAATCTGGTCGCAATTGAAAGTAAGGGCCTGAGTGTAGGCCCGCTGGGTAACATTCCTGGCTATCTCGCGGTTAAGGCGTTGGCCTCTTACGGGCATGTGGGGGAGCTTCACGGTGTACTGTTTTGTCCAAGTCTTCTGCGCTCACTCCAGGGAGATAGAACGACTAACCGTTAAAACTTCCTGAGGTGACGGGTTCGCCCGTTGTAGTCGACAACTCTAGTTGTGGTTAGACTCTTTAAACACGGTTATCTATCTTAACCGAGCTTGGTGCAAGTCGCCCTAGATGCTCCGCTTTTTCTCAATTTTGAGAATATTATAGAGCCGCGGTTTACCCTTATTTTATATCATTTCGTATTATTTTTCTCTCTGTGGGGGCATCTGGCGTATCTGCCTTGTATCCTCGTCCATTCTCGCCGGGACAATGGCCATTATAACGCCCGAGCGAAGATGTTCGCAGCGCTGCGCGGCTGAGAGGAGGAATCGGTGTAGTTAGTGGCGCGACACCAGCCGCGAGCCGCCTCAATTGGCATTAATTGCAACCGCGGTCACCTCGCAAATATTTACGGTCAAATAAATTAACAATCAACACCCTGCGGTCTGTGGGCGAACGTCGTCGTTACGAATGCTACGAGACTGCAAAAAGCACGAACGCGCGAACGCCCGAGAAGATGTAATACGAATAAAAAAATACGTGTGGCACTCGGGGACTGCCGCGGTAAAGCTATTGCATAGCATTTTTAACAACTTGCTATGCAAAAATGCTATGCGTTGAAATTATTCCGAATCATTTGCAGCTGCGGTAGCAAATGATTCGGAATAATTTAAACGAATTTTTTATTCGATAAAGCAAAAAAATGGATTATTCGAAAAAATCGTAGATAAAAAGATAGATAATGAAATTATCTTTAAAATGGTGTAGGTTTCATAATAATACGCCAGAAAGTATTTGCGTAATAGTCGTTTTTGTGTTCGGTTAGGCCTAATTTCACAAATTAATTACACTATGTAATATAAACAAAGTCTAAAATATTCGAAGCTAAGAATATTAGGAAAATGTTCTTCTTTAACATATATTTTTTTCGAATCGTAAGCAGTACTCGTTTAGACGTAATTATCAGTTTAAAATCATTAATTTTCGTTAAGAAATTTCTTCATTCGGTCGCCGCGCTGGCAGGCCCGCGATAAAAGCTATGCAATAGCTTAAAAAAAATAAAAGTCACCGCGCGATAGATTTTGCACGATTCGCGTCGGTTGGTAAGTAAGAAAAGCGATTTGATTCTTCGTTCTTAAACGACTGCCCAAAAGATGTGTTCAGAATTCATCTATGTATATTTTGCGTGTCTTTGTTCCACCATAACTTCTAAACGCTTGAACCTATTTAGAAGTGTGTCATATTGTTAGAACCGTTTTGTCCTCCCGAGTGTCATAGGATACGCGCCTCGACCCCTTGCTCTCATACAAGGAGAAAACTCCTATGTTTAAAACTAAAAATGCCCGAAGAGAGGAAATTGGGAGAGGAAGGAGAGAGAAACGGAAGAACTGGTTACTTCTTAGAAAAGTAGTACTTTTTAAAGTGATTCTGGAATGATTCTAACGAAGTCGAGCTTCGTACTAGAAGATCGTTCGAGAGTCTTGCACCATAGATACAGAAAGAGTAGGAGTAGAAATCACTATTAAGACAGAAGAATTTTGAATAAATTGCCAGAGGCTGACGAAGTACAAAATCGTGGGAATTTACCGGTTCAAAAAGCTCGATGGTGTTAAGGCGACATACGTCATGAGAAAAATATCTGAAATAGGCGCAACCTCTAAGAAATAGGCGGGGTGACAGCTTGGGGTTTGACCAATGAAAATCTCAGGCACAAAGTCCACTTGCGTACGCGCCGGCGAACGGGCGGTGACTAGACGTTCTATCGCAGCGCTAACACATTAAAACTGTTTTTGCGCAGTGGTGGTATAAGGGTGTTAATAGTAAAGCATATTTAAGGTAACTCTCAGAGCGCTCTAACGTTTTAATAATTTGTAATAAGTGCCTAAACTAAAAATGCGGCTGCTAAGCGCGACGCTACAAAATTAACCAGTAAATATAATTAAATTAAAATAAAACACACTCACCGCTTTCATTCTAGGAGTAATCGCGCTTGAAAGTTTTTGAAATTAGTTTAAACTCTGAATGTCCAAGCCAATGACCAACATTTTTGAGTCTTAATTATAAGTTGGTACCTTATCGATGGATTCTCTTAGAAGTTTTTTTAAACTAGTGCAGATATATTTTTAAAAATTCATAAAACTAAATTTCGTCAGGTATGGTCCTTCCCAGGTATCATAGCACCTCCATGGTGAGAGTGCACAATACAGGAGAGCAGGCATATCCTCATTTCTCCTTTGGCATACTGGCAATCATTATCAAGACTATATCTGTAGTTCTTTCTCTTCTTCGCCTGTTGTCATTCCATTTATTCAGCAATTGAACAATGGCAGCGATGCATCCACCCCCTTAAACGCCCACCCCGGGTGCAACAGCATGAAATCCGTACTTGGAACCCTCCTCATGAATATTCACATCCTGAAATTGAACCCATATTCGCCGGTACAAAAGCCGCCGTGTCCAATCTAGCCGTACTAACGAACCTATATACCTATATACTCGTTCGTTTAACGCCGGACAACGGCCAGTTAGTTAAATTATCAACGACCATTGTCATTACCTTATTGCACGTGTGTGGATACGGTCATTTGAATTTGTATGCTCTGTGAGGGTATATGAAATATATTATACAGGAGGAAAGCGGAAAGCAAAATATAAGCATTCAATAGAATTAAAAAGATTCTCGCCAGCCAGGACCTCAATCTTTCTCTATCACAATACTAGGTTTATATAATAATAATGTATTTATTATGAACTGTAAGTAGGTCGTACAAAATGGATAGGTACTATTTTATGTGCTATACAGTTTACCTATCAGGCGTACAATATTTATTTTTCTATAATTAAATATAATTTCACTTTGCAAATTAAAGGAAAACAAATCGGAAAAGTATTACGATTTAGACATATTTACAAAAATAATAATTAGAGCTATTACCTAAAAATTATTAGAGTAAATTTCAATTACTATATATAAAGCAAAATGTCAGTGTGTTTTAACATTAAAATTTATAAATGTTATATTATTTATTTGTCATTTTCCTTTAAAAAGTCATTCAATGCTGTAATAAGATTTGTTTTTGAGCCAGTGCTTTAATGTCTGTTTGAATCTTGGTTGTTGCATTGATTTGATGTTTTGTGGAATGGCGTTAAATTATTTAACTCAACAGAACTGAATTTCTTTTATACACATTCTTGTCCTCACTGAGGGACAGTTTATGACGTTTTCAGTCCTCGTAGCCCTTGAATGTACATCTCTTCGTAAGGAGTAGATATCGGGATTATTTTAAACAAAGTCACAACATTCCAGCATATACAGATAGGGCACAGTCAACATAGACATGCTGGCGAAGAGAGGCCTGCGGGAAGTGTCTTGCGCACAATAGTTGCAGTTGACTTGGGCGATATTGTATAAATTTACTTCTTTCTGCATTTAGGCACAAGTTTAATGAACTCATCCATTCTAATATGGTACCTAGAGAATCTTCAATTAGAGTTTCTGACTGTTTTGAAAAATAATGGAGGTATCGTCAGCAAATAAAACATATTTATCCTTTGCCAGGGTTTGGCAGATTATTTATGTAGAGTAAAAAAAGAAGTTGTCCCAAAAATATAGTATGTTCTTTCCCTACATAATCAAACTCTGCCAGCACAAATCTGTCTGTATAGGCAAATTATGGAAGCAAATTGGCATTGTTGCAGTTTGGCCACTAAGACCCATATAAGGGTCGAGCTAACTCACGGCTCAAGAGCCATCCGGCAACCTCCACGCAGAAGTGCGAGCTCGGGTCGCGTGAGAAGTGCGATTGCTAAGGAAACTCACCCACAGGACTCCGGCCTGCGGGCCAGTTTCCATAGGAATCAACCTTTGGGCGCTCCTGGAACAGAATTATCTCCTATACAGCGGGGGTAGTTGTAAACCTTACGGCAACTGCTCTTGTAACGACCAATCGGCTACCCGATACCGGGTGAACAGCTACGCCAACTTGCTCGTGAGAGTCCAACGCCTTACTGCGAGGCACTGGGAAGTAACACATGCGGGCCGACCGCACGCCCTCACTACCAGATTTGTACGCATTTCTCCGTCCTCCAGTCTGGTTGGATGATTTACATAATAAAACTCCGCGATTAGTTAGATATTAAAAATAAAGTTAAAAATAGGTTAACCTGTCGGAAGCCAGTCGTGCTATAAATAAATTTTACAGATTTTAAATAAATACCAGATAATTCGTCCAATAAAGAAACTTCAAACGGCGTGGAGGCCACCCCGAGATTAAAATATGGTTAATATATTACATACTCGAATGGGGCAAGGCCGGGGTTCTGAGAAAGGGATGAGGGTTCAGAAATTACGACGGCCGAGGGTCTAACAGTGGCATAATAACAATAGACCAAGGAAGCCATTCATCAGCTGGTAAACTGTCTCGTCCGCCTGGAAAAAGGAAAAAAAAAAGGTCCGTCTAGAAACAAGAGCCGTAAATTATTGGCGGCAGCGGAGGGGTAGGTGCTCTGGGGTGGTCTTTAAAAGGGCCATAATCAAAAACCAAAATATGCGATTGAAGCGCTATAAAAGTATTGTGTCTCCCACTCGAGTACATGAGAAAGCGACGGACCCTTCATATAACATATTTTATAAATAAAATTAACGCTAGAATAAGTCTATGTTAAAACTTGCCTGTACAATTTAAATTAAAATGTTTCTCGCTCGTTATATGTAGCTGATATTATCTTTATAGTTATTTTAGACAGTTGATAGAACCTAGCATATTATGTTTGAATTTGAAATATTAAGATTTTCTGAAAACACATTTAAGCCTAAGTTTCACACGCCCTCGTGTCTTCGAAGGGGCGTGGTATGTATTTTTTTGTTGCTAGCCGGTGCCGAGTATAGCCAATCCCGGACCAAGGGGCATAGACGAGTTGGTCAGCTGTTTTTTGACGCTGAACTCGTCAGTCAGTCAGTAAGATTTTGAGAGCGCCGCAAATAGGTGGCCGATCGGAAAACTGTCTTAGCTCGTATAAAATAGACATTCATATTAACTCTGGGCAATAATGTTGGAAATGTGTTCAGTCGTGTATCGAGATTGATGTGTACGTGTACCTTGAATCAAATAAAGACATTAAAATTCAGTGCAAGGTTTCGTCAATCACCTGCTCTCCTAATCACCATCATCCTCATCTCCAGGGGAAAATCGCAGTTTCGACTCAGGATATCGAAGAAGAACTAAGGCGTGAGTAATTATTGTACAGTCCACTAATTATTAATCAAAGGAGTCTCACGCCCTCTCCGCAACGAGCGGAGATGAAATAATGGTCGTTCCGGTCATTCAGCGAGAGGTCTGATCGGATCTGACCATAAGTGGTCCTTCGAGCCGGATGTGACGAAGAGATATTACAATAGATCCTGTTTCGAAAAAAAATAAATTACTCAAAAAATCCAAGATGAGTTCTATAAACGGATCTCATGCAGCATCGAGAAGCAGCCAAAGGAGCGATAGGATGCAGGAGATAAAAGATGCCTCAGAGGAATTGAGAAGAGTGACACGGCAGCGGGCTAAGGTTGCAGCGGAAAAGAAGAAGATGGAAGCTCAGCGCGCGGCGGAAGAGGCTGACCTCAACGCAGAATTGGAAAAGCAGAGGTCACAGGAGGCGGCGGAGAGGAGGAAACGAGAGGCGCGACACGCCGTCGGACAAGCGGACATCGATGCGGAAATGGAGATGCTAGAAGCCGATAGCCAGCACGCGCTGCGAATGCTAGAAGTGGTATCTGAAGCATTTGGGAGCACTGAGGGAGGTAGCGCATGGGGAAGAGAGAGGAGCCTCGCCGAAGACGGAGATGCAGCCGAACGCACGACGCAGTGGGCAGACTACCATACGCCTACGGCAGAGGGAGGAAACGCAGCGTCGGAAGCCGCAGCGCGCGCGTCGGCAGGAGCGGCAGAGGGAGACGCCGCGCGCGCGGTCGAACGGGAGCAAGCGGAAGGCGCAAGGCGAGACAGGGCGGTGAGTCCGGCGGCGGGAGCCGCCGCACTTATCGCACCTGAGAAGACGTCGAGCGATCAACGGGGGGCGGCCAGCTCAAAGGCTGGCGCAACTACGGAGACCGGGGAAGAATTTATCGAAAGGGTAAGTCGCTTAATCTCAGTCGCTTCTTTAAAACCGCAATTTAATAAAGAATTACCAACCTTCTCGGGAGACCCGTTACACTTTATAGCGTTTAAATCCATATTTTTTCAATCAACAGAGATATTAAAATTAAGTGATGAACAGAATTTATTAAGATTACAAACCGCTCTTAAAGGTAGGGCTCGCGACAGTGTATCAGGATTATTGATGGCTCCCCAAAATGTAGGAGAAATCATGAAGTCATTAGAATTGCTTTTCGGTAATGGGAACGTAATATTACAACGCACTTTAGCCGAGATAAGGAAAATAAGAGAACTTAAAGAAGGTTTAGATGCTGAAGAACTCTTAAGATTCGCATGTCAGGTAAAAAACTTGGTGGCGACAGTACGTTCTTTGGATAAAACCGAGCATTTGTGTAATCCGGAGTTGCTTACGACATTAGTATCAAAGTTGCCAAGGAACTTAGTTATACATTGGGTAGGAGATAGAAACAAATCAGGATTATCTGACCCAGCATTAGTTCAATTCGCGAGGTGGCTGGAAGAGATGGCGGTAAGGGCACTAGACGCCGGTATCAGCGCCGGGGACTCGGGAAGGAGAGAGGAAAGACCGCGAGAGAAGAGAGGCAAAGAGGCCCCTCGGAAAAATTACGTAATGCACGTTCATAACAAAAACTCCCCAAAATGTGTTTATTGTAAAGGCGAACATTATATCAGCCGTTGCGAAGGGCTGAAAGCACTTTCACTTACCGAACGCTGGGACGCTGCAAAAAAAGCAAGGGTATGTTTTAAGTGTCTAGCGACCGCGCATAGCCGCCATAATTGCCCGCTGTATAAAAAATATCCAAAAAACAAGTTTCACTTTCTGTTGACGGGCAGCGCAGAGGCGACGAACGACAACGGAAGTACGGTAAATGCAGACGGGCAACGGGATATTGTCGCAAATACCGTAGCTTATAACGGAGTACTTTTACAAGTATTACCTATTAAAATAATAGGACCTTGCGGGGAGAAGAGTATATACGCCCTTCTTGATAGCGGCTCCACGATCACGCTATTAGATCAGGAAATAGCAAAAGAATTAGGAATCGGGGGTTTGAGAAGCTCGATAGAAGTTGCCGGAGTGAAAGGGATGAGAGTCACTACGCAAGATGCAGAGGCTGTAAACTTTACAATTAAGGGCGCATTGAGTAATCGGCCTTTTGAGGTGAAAGGATATAGCGTGAAAAATTTGGACCTTCCGACGTTAAAGTGTTTTTCAGGCAAAGGAACACGGCGGGCGGTCGTTGCCGCGTACGAGGCAAAACAGCTGATCGGCGTGCAACCTAAATTATTACTAGGAGCGGACTGCGGAGACCTGATGGTTTCGCGTAATGTTTCGCGCATAAACAACGAGTTACACCTATCACAAACAAAGTTAGGTTGGGTACCGATCGGGGGAAGTTCGTTTAATAGCCCGAAAGAGACGGTTTATAATTTCTGCATTAATGGAAACAGCGATGATTCGTTACTAAACGCTTTGCTAGAAGAAAATATTAATCTAGAGCAAATGTGGCCCGCTAAACAAAGGAAAACGGCGGCCGTAAATAGGGCAGAAGAATTACTGGAAGCAACCACTTCTCTAAAAGACGGTGTTTGGACAACTGGTTTATTATGGAACGATGACCGAAGACGACTACCTGATAGTAGACCGCTCGCGCTCGCGAGGTTGAACTCAGTGGAAAAGAAAATGGAAAAAGACCCGGAATATGAAAAAGCATATTGCCTAAGAATGAGTCAATATATAAAGGCGGGCTACGCCGAAGAAGTACCTCCGGACGGTTTGACGGGGCGTGAAAATATTTGGTTTCTCCCTCACCTTGGGGTGAGCCATGCCGCCAAGCCGGGGAAGGTGCGAATTGTTCACGACGCCGCTGCACGAGTGCACGGGGTGTCCTTAAATACACAACTATTGCCCGGCCCGGATTATTTCAATAATATAGTAGGAATAATAGGCAGGTTTCGCGAACACGCGATCGGGTTTACCGCTGACATCGCCGATATGTTTTTACGGATACGGATAAAGGAAGACGATAGCTACCGACAACTATTTCTTTGGAGAGGTAACCGTAAAGACATCGAACCCATAACCTTTCGGATGAGAACCCTAATATTCGGGTCTCGTTCCTCCCCCGCCTCAGCCCAATTTGTGCGTATTAAAAACGCAGAGAGATACCGAGATCAATATCCGGAGGCTGCAGCAGCTATAATTAATAATTTTTATATGGACGACCTTATTCATGGAGCAGAAACGGCGACAGAGGCACGGAAATTAATCAAAGATATTAATTGGATCAATGAGCAAGGTAACTTTAAATTGACCGGCTGGGCGAGCAATGATCCCGAAGTACTGGATGTTTTGCAGCGGGAAGAATGCGGCAACAAGACGATTGCGCTAGAGAAAAACGAACTTGGTGCTCAGCGTTTACTTGGTTTAGTGTGGATGCCGGCGACCGATGAGCTGGCTTTTAACCTTCGTATGGAAAAACTGGGCGATAATTTAAAGACAGGAATCGGGGTTCCCACTAAGAGAGAGGCGTTAAGGCTCATTATGTCATTATGGGACCCTTTAGGTTTGCTGAGCCCCATAACTTTGAGGGCAAAGGTCATAATGCAGTCAATATGGGCGAGTGGCGTGACCTGGGACCAACCGGTTCCACCAGAAGTACTCCATAGCTGGAGAGACTGGCTGAAAACACTGCAAATGGCTCAAAATGTGCGGATCCCGAGGCATCTGGGTACAACCCGCGATCCTACCGAAAAAAGAGAATTACACGTGTTTTGTGATGCGTCAAAACAAGCTATGTGTGGCGTCGCTTATTTACGAATTGAGCGAGGAAACGGAGAAATAATCGTGTCATTCGTAGCGAGTAAAACTCGAGTAGGGCCACTAAAGGGACTGACTATACCTAGAATGGAGCTGACTGCGGCGCTATTGGGGGCGCAGCTAGCAGACAAAATTATAAAGGAACAAGCTATAGGTATTCATGAAAAGATCCTGTGGACAGATGCCACTAACGTCTTGTGGTGGATAAGATCTCAGAGTGAAAACCATCAACAGTTTGTGGCAAATCGACTAGGGGCCCTGGACGATTTAACGCAACCATCTGAATGGCGATGGCTCGATGGGAAAAGCAATGCGGCAGATGACGCGACTCGCGTCGTAACAACAATCGATATGTCTTCGAACAGCCGTTGGCTGAACGGGCCAAATTTTTTACGCGGCCGGCGGGACCAGTGGCCAGCTGAAATACCGCCACAGCCAAACGAAAGTGAAAAGAAAGCGTTAGAGTTTAAACCAATAGCCGTCCTGGCGCTGAGAACCGAACCGACTAGCCTTATAAACGTGGGTAGATTCTCACAACATCGTAGAATCGTACGTACGATGGCCTATGTAATGAAATTTTGTCAAAAACATAAGAAAGAGGCGGAACTGGGCGGTTTGGACGGGCTAGATATCGGCCGCGCTGAACTCGCTCTCATAAAAGAATCTCAAGTGAGGTGTTTTAACAGGGAAATTGATATGATAAAAAAGGAAAGGATCTTGTCGAAAGATAGCAGGCTGCACGGTCTCAATTTGCATGTCGACCAACGGGGTATAATTCGAATCAGCGGGAGAATTGATAACGCTCCCGGGGTATCGTACGATACCAAACACCCTATGGTACTCGACGGCCGAGATTTATATACTCAATTATTGATTAAAAGAACGCACGAAGAGACTGCGCACGGCGGAATAGAGCTAGTACTTTCTGTCCTACGTCAGAGATTCTGGTTAATAAGCGCGCGAGCCACGATAAAAAAACTTATATTTCAATGCGTACCTTGCACTATGCGAAAATCTAAACCAATGACCGCGATAATGGGTCAGCTACCAGCTGAACGTATCAATGCACATTCTAGGTGTTTCGCGTCGGTTGGCGTTGATTTTTGGGGTCCTATGTACGTCACGGTGCGCAGGAGGCCTGAAAAGCGCTATGGTTTATTATTCTCTTGTTTAAGTAGCCGCGCGTCTCACATAGAATTGGCACACGACCTGTCCACAAACTCGGCTATGCAAGCAATACGTAGATTCATAGCTAGGCGCGGTAAACCGCAAATCATTATGTCAGACAATGGCGCGAGTTTTAAGAAAGCGAGCGTTGAATTGAAAAAAGCGGTTTCCGAAATCAATAACGAAGAAATTCGAGATCGCCTCAGTAATGAACAAATTACGTGGAAGTTCATCCCGCCTGTTTCACCGAGTCATGGAGGCGGTTGGGAATCAATGATTAAATCGACCAAGAGGGCTTTAGAAGCCGTGTTAAAGGAAAGAGCTCCACCGGAGGAGGTTCTGAGAACTTTACTAGCCGAGGTGGAGTTAATTCTGAATATGAGACCGATCTCACACGTCACCGATGATAGTCGAGACGAGGCGCCCCTAACTCCTAATCACTTGCTACTAGGACATGCAGGGGGAACTTCAGCCATGGGGGAATATGAGGTCGATAAGGTAGACAGCAGGAGGCAATGGGTACAGACACAAGCGATGGCAGATTCATTTTGGCACCGGTGGAAGCGCGAGGTATTACCTACGATGGTGCAACGACCTAAGTGGAAGGTCCCGCAAAAATCTCTGGAGGTCGGAGACCTAGTACTATTGCTGGATCCCTCCATGGAGCGGGGTAAATGGACTCGGGGACGAATTGAGGCGATTTACCCAGACAAGCAGAAAGTCGTAAGGAGAGTAGATGTCAGGGCAGGAGGCAAGATTTATCGTAGAACAATAGGTAAATTAGTTAAGCTGACAACGGAAGCGCAGACATAAGAACGTAAAAATAGGTTATTATTGAATAAGTAAGGAAAACAACTTATAGTAATGTAAATAATCTTAAGGAGCTTTTGGCATCGAATCGACAAACAAAGATGCCAAAAGGGGGGAAAATGGATGATTTACATAATAAAACTCCGCGATTAGTTAGATATTAAAAATAAAGTTAAAAATAGGTTAACCTGTCGGAAGCCAGTCGTGCTATAAATAAATTTTACAGATTTTAAATAAATACCAGATAATTCGTCCAATAAAGAAACTTCAAACGGCGTGGAGGCCACCCCGAGATTAAAATATGGTTAATATATTACATACTCGAATGGGGCAAGGCCGGGGTTCTGAGAAAGGGATGAGGGTTCAGAAATTACGACGGCCGAGGGTCTAACAGTGGCATAATAACAATAGACCAAGGAAGCCATTCATCAGCTGGTAAACTGTCTCGTCCGCCTGGAAAAAGGAAAAAAAAAGGTCCGTCTAGAAACAAGAGCCGTAAATTATTGGCGGCAGCGGAGGGGTAGGTGCTCTGGGGTGGTCTTTAAAAGGGCCATAATCAAAAACCAAAATATGCGATTGAAGCGCTATAAAAGTATTGTGTCTCCCACTCGAGTACATGAGAAAGCGACGGACCCTTCATATAACATATTTTATAAATAAAATTAACGCTAGAATAAGTCTATGTTAAAACTTGCCTGTACAATTTAAATTAAAATGTTTCTCGCTCGTTATATGTAGCTGATATTATCTTTATAGTTATTTTAGACAGTTGATAGAACCTAGCATATTATGTTTGAATTTGAAATATTAAGATTTTCTGAAAACACATTTAAGCCTAAGTTTCACACGCCCTCGTGTCTTCGAAGGGGCGTGGTATGTATTTTTTTGTTGCTAGCCGGTGCCGAGTATAGCCAATCCCGGACCAAGGGGCATAGACGAGTTGGTCAGCTGTTTTTTGACGCTGAACTCGTCAGTCAGTCAGTAAGATTTTGAGAGCGCCGCAAATAGGTGGCCGATCGGAAAACTGTCTTAGCTCGTATAAAATAGACATTCATATTAACTCTGGGCAATAATGTTGGAAATGTGTTCAGTCGTGTATCGAGATTGATGTGTACGTGTACCTTGAATCAAATAAAGACATTAAAATTCAGTGCAAGGTTTCGTCAATCACCTGCTCTCCTAATCACCATCATCCTCATCTCCAGGGGAAAATCGCAGTTTCGACTCAGGATATCGAAGAAGAACTAAGGCGTGAGTAATTATTGTACAGTCCACTAATTATTAATCAAAGGAGTCTCACGCCCTCTCCGCAACGAGCGGAGATGAAATAATGGTCGTTCCGGTCATTCAGCGAGAGGTCTGATCGGATCTGACCACTGGTCACCGATTCGAAGTCACATGAGCAGCCTCTACCTGATGTTAACGGTAACGGTAATTATCGCCGACTAAGGCGCTCTTGCCACATCAATATCACACGGGATCGGTTGGCCAACGAGTCGTTTCAAGAGTGGTTGCCATCAGGTCGACAACTACCCCCGCTGCTTAGGATAGGAAACGTAGATGATCGTTTCCAGACCCCTGCGTGCACAGTCGATTGGCTGACGCCGCACAATGCGCAAACCACCCAGAATCGGCTGAAAGCCGTCCCCCAGAAGTCCACCTACCGTGGATAGTATCTATGAGATATAATATTTCGTATATTATTATTTCACTGGTCCTTATCGCATATTGCCTATTTATTCATTTGCCAAATGAATGCACTGGCCGCCATTTCATAACTCACATTTCACATTTTGTGATAAATAAAACCAGTGACACGAAAGAGTGACCATCGGGATCGGCGGCAAATGGATGTGTTCATTGTGAGCGCGAATCGAGCCAATTTTTATCGGATTTAATTATGTATATTCACCGATCGCGGCATTATTAGAGAACAATCGCGGATTGTTCAAGTCGACGCGACCGCGATGCGAACGCTGGACGCGAGCGTTAATTATCGCGGGAATTGCTCGATTGTTGGAAATCGAATAAAATTCACAACGATATCCAATCTATAACAAAATTTGTCGGGATTCAATTTCCTTATAGCCGCTACAGAGGCACAAAAAAAATAGTATGCTTCACTCACTCGGCGACAAAGTTTATATATTTATTAATATATTATTTATTCAAGAATTGATTTCTATTTCCCTTTGATTTTGCTTAAAAAAATAACAGGAACCGAATGGCAAAATCTTAACTTCATGCTTATTCGATTCTGTTACGCAACTGGGAATAACCCGTTCTAGGGTGGACAGGGCTCTAATAATACAATAAATTGTTTAAAAGTTTTAGTAAAATGCATATAAAACTGAATTTCCACAAAATGTGGACCTCAAAAAATAATTCACAATTCCATTATAAAATCGGCATTAAAATTGAACATAAAATTCACATATAAATTTACAAATAGAATAGACTTAGGAAGATAGGTGTTAGAAAGAAAAGAAAGAAAAAGTCATGACACATTTATCAAAAAGTCAATAATATAATATATTGATAAGTAATATGAAACTAAATATAATAATAATAATGATAATTAAAAATAATTATAATAAAATTAGATATTTAAAATACGTCGGTTCGACTTAGAAATGCACATTCGAATAATACTATTTCGCAGACATATTATTACCTCTGCAAAATCATTTATTCTTCTAGATGTCCAAATGTCAATAAATTAACATAAATATATCGTGTTTGTTTGTCAAATGAAAGCTATACTATAGAGCAACATATAGATATGATGTGATATATATCTTTCTCAATATATTCTCCGTCGTGAGCGTTAATACACCTTTTCATAAGTATTTAATAACATTTATTTACGCCTCCGTGGTGACCTCGAAAATATGTTTTTTTATATTCTTCCACAGCCTCTTCTGGCGACAAAAAACCTCTTCCTTGACCGAGTAATTGCTTCTTAATTTTTGGGAACAAGTACGAGTCACAAAGTGCCATGTCAGGACTGTATGTGATCGAAACAGACAGGCATGTGACGTAATCTTTACCATTTATACAAAAAGGAGTGTAATGTCTTCATGGTTCATTTATGTATGTTTTCCGTTTTTTACGACTAAATGCTCGAACGGATTTTGAAACTTGTGGTATGGTTAGAATCGTTATGTAATCCCGTGTATATAGTTGTCTAAATATCCAAATCTCCAAATTTCAATAAATTAACCTAAATATATCGTGTTTAGTATCAAATGAAAAGTCTGATTGAGTACATTTCGGAAATATATATTTATCTATGTTAATAAATGCATAAACCACTAATATTTCATAAAAAATTGTAATAAAAATAATCATAAATACAAATAGTTCACTATCTGTAGCTGCAGTATTTTTTTTTCTTTTTAATAATATATTTATTTGTTAGTTTAATATCTTATGACGATGTCAAAATGTGACATGTCAGAATTTTAGACAATGTCTTCAGAATTATATGTCACATTTATTTAATTTTGTAGAATCAGTATTAACTAATTTATGATATTTTGAATTTCTTGAACAGCCGCCAATTTGAACGTAATAGCGTATATATCTCTTATTAGCATTTGAAATATCTGCGTTAGTTTGAACTATTTACCTATTAATTTTTGATCCTTATTGTTCGTGTAGTTTGTTAATTAAATACAGTGGGTACACACACACACAAACACACTGATACATAGACAGACAAAGACGGACATTTTCCGGAAATTACTTCTTGGAACTCCCAGGATCTTAAAACGTGGAGAGCCGTGAAAAATCATTTTATAAATTTTGCTCGGAAGAATGACTTTCCCTATTTTCCTGTTTGGAAAAACAAAAAGTTTAATTAAGGTGTAACTCTCTTCGGTTAAATTTGATTAATTTTCCCTAAAAAGGGTTTCAAGGATACTTTCGAAAACCCGCCCAAATATTTTAATAATTTTCCATCGTGGAAAGTTTGAGGATCGTACCCGGTCTGAAATTATCATAAGTAATTCATAATTCAGCGATGGGTATTTTACGTGTTTACAGTTTGAGGGTATCTGGCGAGGGGGCGGATCGGGGAGGGTTGACATCAAAGCCTCAAAAATGGATAATGAGCAAATACGCCGCGCCGGCGTCCAGTCCTAACCTGTGCTCATTTGTGTTGGAGCTGTGTCAATGTTTGTCAGGTTTGACGTTTGTTGAGTATGATCATCGGATGGATGTTCACTTTGATGTTGATGTGGAGAAGGCAGGTAGCTAAATGCCCAATTAACTACTAAAGCAGCCTGTATTTCATATTACTTTCCCAACCCACCAATCAACTAGGTATTGTGGTAACCAAAAGTTTTGGGAACGTGCTCAAATTTATTTTTGAGATGAACGTGCTCAACGTTTGAACGTGCTCAAATTTATTTTTGAGTGTGGGCGGCTACCCCGGGTAAGACCCGGGTAAGAGTCTTACCCGGGGTAGCCGTAAGAGTCTCAGGCCTCACGACTGGCGGATCGATTTCTCCTGGGGAATCGCCTCCCGGAGCGACTGGACGGTTTGCGCACCGTTCGGCGACGCCAATCGGTTGTGCAATCTAATTGCTTAAGGAGTCTGGGGACTATGGAAATATACTGTCTCCTACGCGGCGAGAGTTGACGTTGACCTGTCATCAACCACCCTTGAAATGACCATTTGGCTAACTGGACCTGAATTCAGAGCTGGGTAAAGATGCTGTTGGTCAGCGATAGATTCAACCCGAATCACTGCTAAACTTACAGCAGGTAGAGGCTGCGTGAGCGACTTCGGTCCCGTGACCAGTCGGGAGGATGGAGGTATCCTGAAGGTTCATTCCAGACGAAGGTATCCTTCCAAAATTTGTAGCCAGGGGGCGAGGTGGCTCCACTGGTATATAAGAAAAAGTTTCTGCTCGCAAAATTCGGAAAGTAGTTTGCGAGTGAAATATTATTTCATATTCATATTCTACTATAAAAAAACACGTGCGTGTTGTCATAGTAACATTCGTATTTACTTGTTTGTCTTTTTATTCATATTGCAAATGCAGTTCCAACATCGGTCCCATTTGCTCCCAAGGCGTTCCGAAAATACGTATCCAACATAACCACATTCTTCCACAGATACTTCGTCTCATTGGTCTTCGTTGTCATTCAAATTTGTGACACTCATCCTAACAAAAATGTTACTGTAAAAGTGACTTTTTTGTAATGGAATCAAGCTGTGTGTATATCATCATTAACGATCGCAGAGCCGGCTTCTGCGGGGCTTTAATTGCCCGAGCGAGCGGCTTAGTTCCGAGTGCATTTACGTAATCCGGTAGTTAGTGTCGCTTGTTATTGCGGATAAATTACATTATAATTATTTCTATATCACCGCAAACGCACCGCAATATTAGTGCCACTTTTCTCACTATGTTACCCACTGCCACAAATATGTACTCAACTTTTATTTCTTTTATGGAGCTATGCTTTAATGTTTACAAGACTGAATGCTGTTCATTACATTTCCAAGTAATTTAGACACGCGTTAGCAACACTGCTTCTGAGTAATTAGGTACTAACAGCTTTCGAGGAATCGGTTTATAAATGGTAAGAAGTTTCATCGTTTTGATATCAACCAAGCAATATTCTGGAAAAATCGTGAATACACGGCTCGATTGCGTTCTTCGGGAACTAATATCGGAAAATAGTTCATGCGAACGAGACCGAGCAGTGGCATTAGAGCCAAATTTAAAACGGACGATCGTTTATTTTCCCGCACTAAAACTAACTGCCGCACATAAAATAAACTAAAGTAGTTTGAGAATATTTAGTCTGGTCTTACATTATGTTCGATTGGTAGTTTCTTACTAGCAAAGTGTTAGTCATTCGTTTCGTATTTCGCTCTAACTTATTAGCCTGTCTCGCTCGCATGTTCAGCTTTATTAATAGTAAGATAGATAAATCAAGGTCCACGAATGCATCAAACAGCTTTTACTATTGCATTCGGATGGTTCTATTCCTATTAATCAAAAATCTTTTTTGTTGAAGCTAATCTATAGAAGAATTGAAGAAATAAATTTTAAAATTATTTTCGATCACTTTATTATTTAATGATTATCTTGTTTTTTTTTTTTGTTATACTACAACAATTTTGTAAGTATTTTGATCTTACATTATAAAGCCAATAGATTAGAAAATATATTTTTATAATATTACAAAAATCTATATAAATAAAACAAAGCCGGGTTTGTTCGAACACTTATACCTCGAGAACGGCTGGAGCGATTTTCATGGTTTGTGATTTGTTGTATTTGTCTCCGTCCCGAATAGCAGAATAACTATTAAAAACAAAAATTGGAAAATTGACGAAAAAATAAAATAAAAGAAGAAAAATCCCATACAAAATGTAATTCCGTGTTTTTCTCATAGTCAGTTGTACGTGGCATGTTTACGTGTCGGCAAATCATCCGATTTATTTGTTTTTGCGCCTGATAAAAAAAAAAACGTATATCACAAGGTGCTTCAATGAAGAGAATTAAACCGAGTGCATCCCATGCTGAACAAGATGTAAATAGTTTAATAAAATCATGTCTTGCTGACACGCGATTTATATACTTATTTTTTTAAACTTTTATATTTCATTTTGTGTTATTATCTTAATAAAGTAGTGAACTTAATATTTATTTTGTATTCATTGTATCACTTTCATAAAATCATAAATTAATTTCAGCTAATCTGTAACACGATATTCATTGACTGTTAGGCGGTACGAGGTTCGCCGGGTTAGCTAGTTTCATATATATAAAAAAAAAAAAATGTGTCTTCCTTGCAACAGGCGCTGCCAGGTTAGGAGAGTCTCAGAATTATTGTATTTTCGTACATTTTATTTTAATCATTGTATAAAAACATTTTCAAAATCTTCTAAATATGAAAACTTATATGTATAATATATATTTGTGTGTGACTGAGAAGGGGGGTGGGGGGCGGGTCGTCAAAACTAAACCGCACTCCCCTTAATTCCGCTCCCCTTGGGAGCATGCAATATTGAAACAAGGATGGTGGCGGTGTTGTTACTTTTTAACCCTTTGCCTTTTAGGCTTAAGGGATTTCCGGGATAACGGGATGACACCCAGACGCCCCGAGGCGGCTCGCCAAGGCGGCCGAATTCATTATTCGACGGGGGTATAAATTATTTCCACCCCTTAATGTGGCACGGCCGCAGAAGGCGGTGGGAAAATGAGCATTCGCCATTCTGTTACGATATGGCAAAAGTGGATACGTCCTTTAGCGGAAGAAATATTAATTTTGACGACCCAGGAAAGAATAAAATTAATTATTGCTAATAATATTTTAATAATTCATTGGGCAACTGGTTTCTTAGAGACCCATCACGGTCTTATTGCAATTTAATATTTTATACTTGTTTAATTCAAGAAATCATTTTAGAGTCTAATAGGGTGCTATATAATCAAAATAAAAGGTAGATTTAAAAATGTTATACGAATAGTTAGATTATTGACTTATGATTCACACAGAAATTATTCCAGATAACCTTCGTACTATAGATTAAGCAAATTTACTATACTGAAACGTATGTCCTAAAACTACTATATCCAATTATTACAAGCGTCAGCATCAACTTGCGTCAGGAAGAATGAAATAGTCAAAGAACATGCCGATCTATTCAAAGACTATGATATTACCCTATAGGATAGAATACAATTTATTGACCAGTTTAACTATTATATAAAGAATATACCTAAATAACGTGGTTAGTTAAATTAACAGAAAATTAGAAAATATTTTTGTAATACGCATGTCAATCTAAACGATTTATTAAAATATAATTTAAAAACGTATACCTACCGACTATTAGTGAAGACGCGTGGTTATTATCCATCGAGTAAAAGTTGAGTCTCCCAAATTGTTAGTATGGTGTTATAGAAGAAGAAGAATTCTTCGATGATGAAATCCCATAATCGTGCGATGTTGAAATCTCCAAGGGTAAAAGTGCTCAAAATAAAAATTAAAACAAATGAAAATTAATCGAGACCATGTGGATTTTAGCAACCATAAATAGGGGAATTCAAGGAAACATTATGTCTTAAACTTATTTTATAGCTTTGCAAGATGATGGTGTGGTAATATATAATAATAACACTTTATTCTACAAAAAACATCATTGCACATTAAAGTAGATATAAAAAATAAGTCGACATGCTTTCTTGAATTCTTAGCAATCTCAGATCTTGTGGTTGCAAAAACCTCCATAGGCTACTAAAGAAATTAAAAAAATAAATAAAAAGGAAAAGAAAAACCATGCTTTTAGCCATATAAACATGCACTATAGATTCAATCAATTCACTCGCAGCGTAATAGTAAGTGACTTTTTCAGTGAAAGTTTTCAGGGGTTCTGAAATATGAAACCGCGTACATTCCCGCCTCGTACGTGAGGCGCATGCATGAACTTTCAACTACATCACTAGCGCATTTATCAAGAAAACTTTCGCTTAATATCGACGGCATATATCATACGGAGAGACGACAGAAAAACTTGCAAAGACGTGACCGAAAAAGAAGCGAGTTTCACACACTAAAGGAGACACACACAAACCAAAAGGCTGAAAAAAATCACGGAAATAAATCAATATATTATATTATCGTCGGTATACTAGAAATGTCAGTAAGCCTATTTTTTTGGTAAATCAACTTAATGTGTGACTCTTAAAATTATTATGCACGATATAAAATGTTTGAGTCCTGAAATTATTTCTATTTACTTGAAAAAAAATTCATACGCTTTGTTCACTTCTTACAAAAGTGAATAAGTACGGAATTAACCACTTCTACCTGTACTTTATGATATGATGCAAGGACCTATATAGTCTATTTATTTAGACTTGGTATTTTTTTCATGAACAAGTTTGGATTGTTTCTTTGATGCTGTTATAAAAATAATGAACATAGCACACAGAGAAAAATCTATAAAACAGTGAGATTTTAAATTACAGTAACAATAAAAACGATGACTGAAAAGGTTATTATAATATTTCGATATTAAAATAATTTGGTATTTTATTTGAGTTTTTTTTTCATTTATTGACATTCAGTATTAAATCCTGTTCTTTTGGTAAAATAGCCTGTTTAGTATATATTTACTTTGCGATTATTACTTATTTTTTGCTGAAATTAAGTTACTTTTACTATGATACTTAAATGCGTTTGCGATTCTTCGAGAATTGAAATCGGAAATTAGTTTATGTGAACGGGATAGGGCAATAGGTTAGAGCGGAATGTGAAATGAAAGGTATTCACTTTTCCGCATTAAAACTACCCACTGAAATTGAAGCGCTGAATCTAAGACCGCACAAAATATATTCAAACTTATTCTAACGGCTGTAAATTCGATAGGTAATTTTATTACAGGAAAATCGTCAATTGTTCATTCCATAATTCTCCGATTCGTTCGCTTGAACTAATATCCAATTATAGGGCACGAAAAAACGCAATCGGGCCAATATGGTGGTTGTAGGTTTTAGTGTCATTTAAGGCAAACAATAAATCTGGAACCCTTCGAATGTTACTGACCTAGGCCAATTTTCCACTATACCCGCAATATTATAATAAATATAATAATTCTGCTTACTAAGAGAAACTTCATACGTTTGTTTCATTTGGTAAATGGTCCATTTCAATAATACGCATTTTCAAGAAATGCTACACGCACCTAATAAAGCTAAGTAATTCTCGCCCCGAAAAGGGCGAATATATAAGGGTGGCATAAAAAAACTACTCGAATTGATTCGGCTAAACTGACCGTATATTCTGTCACCGCGCCCCGGGCCAAACGTAAATCCTCGTAAGTGTCAATGAGCGGTCCAAATAAAAAGGAGCTTTTTTGCCACCCCATACCGTATTCGCTGATTTTTTTTCTGGAACCTAGATACCGCAACTGATTTTATAAAAAGAAAATATAATGGAATACAATAAAGTAAATCACTTAAATTAAATTGTCACCATCGGAGGTAGTAGCACTGTGAAACTACTTACTACAACGAATTCGTAAATATGAGCCGCCTTAGGAACAATTAAGTATTTCAGCTCCACTGATGAGACCTATGCCACCAACAACAATATTTTTATTTGTCTTAATTATAACGAAATCATTATAAAATGCAACTTAGTGGTACGTTTATAAATAAGATAAAAACGGATTTACCGCGTGAAGTTTGTAGCATCCAACGTTTCGGCGATGTTGACTCTTTTAATCTACCCTGGACAACGGCGGTTCTTTTTATCCTGTCTCTAATGATAAACAACCGCGTTACTCTTCGACTTCTTCGAAATCTATTCTTTTCTACAAGAGTAAATCGGTTGCTGATTCCCGGTTTGCATCCCCTTCTTTAAGACAAGTGGAGCATTTTTTCAGCCGCCAAGGAAATACATGGCGGACATAAATCACGCCCAAGCGTGACCTGAATTGGATGCAGGAGATCGGGACAACATGGCGAAAACCATAACGAAATTTTGCTAACAAAATTTAGCAGGAGTTCTATTCTACGTCAGAATGTTTGATTCTACTTCTATGTGTTTATTTTTATTGCAGAAATTGCCGCCCTTTGCCGGGATCTGTCGCGAACATTTGACCTAATTGCATTTTATATATAGTTTCAATCTACAAGAAGTTGGACACTACTTAAACATTTTTATTTTGACAATGGCCAAGTGATATAGGTAATCCTCTTGTACTGCATTAGGGTAAAAGTGGGGCAATTGCCCCACTTTTACATTTATTTTTACACAGGCGACAAGTGCAATCTTCGCGGTTGCCGCTCAAACACTAGAGGGGCAAGGGGTTGTACTTTGCTTATATTAGCTGCGACCGTATCATATTTGAAAGTCTTAATTTTGAAGTATGAAGCGTCTATCCTCCTAGGGCAACTATCCCACTTTTACCCTAGAAATCGAGACCACTCTCTCGATTTTTTCCAACCGGCTTGTAGCGTTCTTCTGACACAGAGTTTGTAGATATATTGACAGATCGCGCGAAAATATTGTGTTTTCGTCTCTTGATAGAACCAAACAGCTCACTCTGATCATCGCCTGTTGATAACTTTATTATGACAGTATTCACGGCATTTTACGATGTAGCTACATAATATCGCTATATTATTTTGCGTTCAATAATAAGAGTTCGCCATTTTATTGAGGGTCAATTACTCTGAGGCTCATTAGAACTGGCCTGATAAGTATTTTTTGAGTATTGTTATAATTCTTCGGGTTAAAAATATAGGTTTCCATTTGTCTATGAGTGACAATGCTTATTTTTACCAATGGTTACTAATAAACCGAAGTTTATTCTTATATTTCTAACAGTTTCGAAGTATATAGTATACATAAACGTCAAGGGTCGAATTCGGAACGTTTGTTTGAGAGTTCCTGCAAAGCATTTGGTTTTCTCTGAATTTAATACTGATTTCATGACATATATACTAATATTATAAAGAAGCAATGTTTGTAAGTTTGTATGTAAGGGGTAATCTCCGAAATTACTCATCCGAGCTTTCTAATGGTAAAGTTCTTTTACCATTAGAAAGCTCCATTATCTATAAGTACTATAGGCTATATATTCTTGTAATAAATATTGGGTTTCAATACGAAATCATGACATTTGTAAATCAAGTCAGAGAAAAATGAGCTGGTGAGTTGCTTTATCGGTGTGCGCTAACGAAACGGTTTGATATATGTGAAAATAAAATACGACAAAAATATCGGTCTCAAAGAGATCTATAAAAAAATGACGACAACATATATCCAACTATTATATTTAAGCAACTACAACTGCTTTTATATCACAAAAAAGTAAGAAAAATAAGTAGCAGGGTTTGTTGAGGACATTAGCAATAAAATAAAAATCCTTATGAAAATAAAATAATCCATTACCCCGAGTGTTAAATAGAGATTAAATCGGTCTAGGACAAGTGGGCGCGGCCAACTGGGCGCGGCCGACTGGGCGCTGCTTACTGGGCGCCGCCGACTGGGCGCTAGGCCAACTGGACGCAGGGACAACTGGGCGCGAGCCAAGTGGGCGCGGGACAGGTGGGCGCCAAAATTATATTATGCAATATATTTACATATTTTTTTATTGTGACTGACGAGAAATATTTTTATTGCTACATTATATAAAAAATAACTAATGGTGAAACATTAACTTCTTAGCTATACTGTGATACACCCGTTTCAGAGCTAGCGTTTATATGGGATTTAACATTTGTGGGGCAATTGCCCCACTTTTACATTTATTTTTACACAGGCGACAAGTGCAATCTTCGCGGTTGCCGCTCAAACACTAGAGGGGCAAGGGGTTGTACTTTGCTTATATTAGCTGCGACCGTATCATATTTGAAAGTCTTAATTTTGAAGTATGAAGCGTCTATCCTCCTAGGGCAACTATCCCACTTTTACCCTAGAAATCGAGACCACTCCCTCGATTTTTTCCAACCGGCTTGTAGCGTTCTTCTGACACAGAGTTTGTAGATATATTGACAGATCGCGCGAAAATATTGTGTTTTCGTCTCTTGATAGAACCAAACAGCTCACTCTGATCATCGCCTGTTGATAACTTTATTATGACAGTATTCACGGCATTTTACGATGTAGCTACATAATATCGCTATATTATTTTGCGTTCAATAATAAGAGTTCGCCATTTTATTGAGGGTCAATTACTCTGAGGCTCATTAGAACTGGCCTGATAAGTATTTTTTGAGTATTGTTATAATTCTTCGGGTTAAAAATATAGGTTTCCATTTGTCTATGAGTGACAATGCTTATTTTTACCAATGGTTACTAATAAACCGAAGTTTATTCTTATATTTCTAACAGTTTCGAAGTATATAGTATACATAAACGTCAAGGGTCGAATTCGGAACGTTTGTTTGAGAGTTCCTGCAAAGCATTTGGTTTTCTCTGAATTTAATACTGATTTCATGACATATATACTAATATTATAAAGAAGCAATGTTTGTAAGTTTGTATGTAAGGGGTAATCTCCGAAATTACTCATCCGAGCTTTCTAATGGTAAAGTTCTTTTACCATTAGAAAGCTCCATTATCTATAAGTACTATAGGCTATATATTCTTGTAATAAATATTGGGTTTCAATACGAAATCATGACATTTGTAAATCAAGTCAGAGAAAAATGAGCTGGTGAGTTGCTTTATCGGTGTGCGCTAACGAAACGGTTTGATATATGTGAAAATAAAATACGACAAAAATATCGGTCTCAAAGAGATCTATAAAAAATGACGACAACATATATCCAACTATTATATTTAAGCAACTACAACTGCTTTTATATCACAAAAAAGTAAGAAAAATAAGTAGCAGGGTTTGTTGAGGACATTAGCAATAAAATAAAAATCCTTATGAAAATAAAATAATCCATTACCCCGAGTGTTAAATAGAGATTAAATCGGTCTAGGACAAGTGGGCGCGGCCAACTGGGCGCGGCCGACTGGGCGCTGCTTACTGGGCGCCGCCGACTGGGCGCTAGGCCAACTGGACGCAGGGACAACTGGGCGCGAGCCAAGTGGGCGCGGGACAGGTGGGCGCCAAAATTATATTATGCAATATATTTACATATTTTTTTATTGTGACTGACGAGAAATATTTTTATTGCTACATTATATAAAAAATAACTAATGGTGAAACATTAACTTCTTAGCTATACTGTGATACACCCGTTTCAGAGCTAGCGTTTATATGGGATTTAACATTTACATAATAAATACTTATTAAATTTAGTGAAAAATATTAAAAAATATCATAAAATGCAGAGCTTTATATTTATGGTCACGTATATATTTCACGTATATAGGTTGGCTGTAAAATAAATAAAAAAATAAAACGATTAATATTATATCAACAGAGCATTAACTATTTCCAGTCTTGTAAATTATTTGAGTAAATGTATTTAAAGGCTTTCATAGTACCTATATATAATACTTTCTATATATTTTTTGATATTTTGCACTAAATTTATTATGTAAATGTTAAATCCCATGTAAAAGCTAGCTCTGAAACGGATGTATCACAGTATAGCTACGAAGGTAATGTTTCACCATTAGTTATTTTTTAAATAGTCAGTCACAATAAATAAATATATAAATATATTGCATAATATAATTTTGGCGCCCACCTGTCCCGCGCCCACTTGGCTCGCGCCCAGTTGTCCCTGCGCCCAGTTGGCCTGGCGTCCAGTCGGCGGCCCCCAGTTAGCAGTGCCCAGTCGGCCACGCCCAGTTGGCCGTGCCCACTTGTCCCATTTCCGAGATTAAATAAACTATTTTCTGTAAGTGTTGAGTTATAGAGAAATCATGTTATAGAGATATCATAGTTATAGAGATATCATGAAATTAGTAACGCGTGGCTAGGAACAAGACGCGTACGTCTACGAGATAGGTAGCGTGCATCTGAGGGGGACGTCTTGCACTATGTATATAAAGGTAGCATCTAAAAAGGCAAATAAACGCCTCCCTACTTAAATTAACAAATCCATTCGAAACTTTACGCGAAGCGAAGCCGCGGGCAACAGCTAGTCTTAAATAAAATGAACTGTATATACGTATGTAGCACTTGACCAGTCTCGAGTACGTGATCCATGTCTTCTACTTTAGATTCAGGCATTCGTACTATAAGCCTAACATAGATTTTTCCTGAAAATCTTCCATTTAAGGGGGCGATAAATCCACGTTGGACGTGCATGTAAACGGTAAATGGTAAAAAACGGAGTGCAGGCCTGAGCCTCGTGGGGTGCATACGCAATGAGCGCGGTTTCACCGTGTCGAATGCGTCTCATTTATTCGGGCGCCGCAGTGGGGACCCTATGCTTTCAGGATTTATACTAAGGGGCGGCGTTTCTTTGAGTTCACCGCTAATTTATCCCAAAAGGCCACTTTCTCTGCTTGCCTTGATGGATTGCTCGATGAATCTACAGATCAGGAGGACTGGTGGCAAAGACGTTTAAAATAGGCCATTGGTTTGTTACGACTGAGTACGATGCCAGCATAGCCTTAATAAGTACGTCATACATATACAAACTTGTTTCTTTTTTTATTTTTATTATAAGATCAAAAAATTATATCGTCGGTATTTAAATTAAACATGTTTTGTGTCTCTTTTAACTAGGCAGAGCCTGTTCTAAGGAGAACATCAATAATAAGAATGGTTATAAATATAAGTATCTTCTAAAACAAAATTTCTGAATTAAATGAGATTTAAAAATAAACTTTCAGTAGACAAAAAATTCACAACTATATTAAGTAATAATTGACACTAATAGGTAATAATACATAATAATAATAATTAGTAATTATAAGTGTATAATAAACACTTAAATAGAATAAATATAAATATGTGTAAAAATAAATACTTAAATAGAATAAATATATTATATTATTTTAATATTGTCATAAATGTGTCTCTTCTACTAAGGTATGTTAAAAATTAATAAAGGCGATATTTTTTCTGTTTCCAATTTATTACCAACATGTGATTATTCATAATTTTTGCCATTCTAGGAGCATTTATTTGAATAAATAAACTAATCCATGAGCAAACGTTTCCTTCACACAGTCTCCTCTCGTTTCTCAAGAAAATTAAGTTATTTGTAAAAGAATAATGAAAAAGATGAGGATCGATTATTGAAAAAGAAAAGGTGGTTAGTAGCTCTTCAAAACTAATGATCAATGAACATTGTTTTAATTCAATATTTCGGCTCAAGCCGATATTTTGAAGATATTTTCCGAGTTCATTTTTAAAGTTATTTTCAATATTTTAGGATATTTTAAAAAGCTACTAACTATTTAATCCTCGTATTTCCCATTATTGTGTTTGTTACCTTAGAAAGAAGCCCGAGGGCACTAAAGAAACATTAAATAATTGTGACGCTAAAAAAAGAGTTGCAGGAGTAAATAGCAAAGAAATATTCATTTTCCAAAATTCAATCTACGCGCAACATAGTAAAACAACATAGTAAAAGAAATCTAAAATCTAAAGTGTATGTATAACGGTTAATTTAAATGTAATATTGTATATTTATATATTTTTTTATGCATATATTAATAGTATATCATATCATATTTTTATTTATATATTTTTTTTCTAGCACTGCTTTTATAATTGTATTTATATATTTTATTAAATTATAAATATGTTTATACCATATAGCATTCATTATTTATTGAAATCGTATTTACGTATATGGGTATTTGCCATATTGTATTACCTGCATTGTATTATTCTTACAAATTTAGTATTTTGATTTGTATTATAGTGTTATTTATTTATTATTATATATTATTCAATCTCAATTAATTACATTCATTGATTATAACAATAAAAATTTTTTTCGTTAATTAGGCTAATTGTTACATAAGTTGTAATACTTATTTTAATTATTTACTCTGACCCGCCTAGATACGGGACAGTTTAGTCCTAGTTAGGTAGGCACTGAGCATTGGCTGCATTTCGGTGTTCAATTATTCCGAGTTACTTATAACATTGATAACAATGGGGCTACAAAAAATAAATGAATAAGGTATTAAACCTTAAAAAAACCTTAAATTATTTGTTAAGAATATAAATAAGCAATAATACCTTCTTTGCTAGCTAATTAGATTAACAAGTTTTTCTTATAATTAGTACACTTAGTTTGTGTCCTAGTGGGTTTTTGAGCTAAACATTTTTAGTTGAAATATAACATGCATATTAAAATTAAAAATTAAATATTATGGCGCGTTATGTATATATATTTAAATTATGTTTTAATAAATCTTCAACAACTAGAATTTTCAGTTGAGATATAGAGTGCGCATCTCTCAAAATACACCTAAACAGCATCATACCCAGTCTCCCATTCAATAACTCACTTTTATAGCCCTCTCACAGCTCACTACTCGTATAAGTCACGTCACGACACTTCTCCACGTTTCCTGCACTCCGTTAGTTTTTCATTTCGCGGAGCGTCGTTGGACCGGTCCAGGTGAGAGATGCAAATTGTGTATATTCGCTGTTTATAATTTCATAATGTCATCATTCGTAGAAACACTGTCGGCACACGCACTTATCCAGCTTTTAATTAAACTGCCTCGAAGTGAAATTGCCGACATTTTATGGCAGCCAAGGGTCGAGTTACGATGTTACTCCACTGTATATATGAGCAAATATCGTCGAATTGCACCCGAAAAATCAACAGCCTTAACGGATTAAAACGGAACAAGAAGAAATAAATAGGTAAATTGAGTGAGTTTGAAAACAACTGTTATAAATCAAAAATTCGGCGAGTAAATAGCGCGATATAGTTAGGATAGCAAACTGAGAGTGATTTCTAGCCAAGATAAAACAGACCAGTATTATTACTTAACCGCTGGATTGCTAATTCCACCGATCGGTGGTTTTCCGTCGTGACAATTCGCGGGCGCCAGGTGTCCCGGAGTCTCGCCTGCTGACTCTACCCCAGCATACTATGGCTAAAATACTGTCTGATCTGAAAAATCAGCTTTGACAAAACTCTTGCACGTTTTTGACGCTGTCTTTTTGATTACAAGTTTGCTAAATGCGCAGATCATTAAGGGAAATCAAAATTTGTCTAAAATATAGAAGTATTAGCAAAAATATTGAATTTTGTTTAAAGAATAATAATTATTTTTTCAAATTCCTATTAAATAAAGTCCTTCAAAATCTTTTCACAGAGATTAATACTCGAACCAGAAATATTCCGATACACGTTAAAATCGTACCCCCTCACGTATGAGAATATAGTGAAAAATCGATTCGTGATCATGTGCCGAGAGCTCGTAGTTCGTGCTCGCGAATCGCGCTTCATGCCTTTTATTGTGTGTGCATAATTCACCGGCTGTGGCAGCCATGCCGTATCATGACATGTGACCAGATTGGATTACAAGTGCTCTTTCTTGTATGCGGTGGAACAGCCGATGAAACGCGTTTTGTAATATTCAGAAACATGCATTGCGGATTGGACGGCGAGATCTGTCTTCGTTACAAGAGGATTTCATGTCGCTGTTAATTTGCAAGGCTTGTTTATTTTAGTTAGGGTCAGTTAGCACTGCGGGACCAAAGACGTAATGGAATGGTATCCTAGAAATGGGCAAAGACAAAAAGGACGTCAGAAATGTGTGAAATCGGAGACTATCGCCGTGAATTTTGTAGCACCCGACGTTTAGGCGAAGTTGCAGCCGCCGTTTGCAGCCGCCAGTCTTCACTAGACAACGGCGGTTGCAACGTCGCCGAAACGTCGGGTGCTACAAAATTCACCCGGTAAATTCGTTTTTTATCTCATTTATAATGGAAATATGACACCAAAAAGATGGAGAAGGTTAGCTCGGGACAGAGATGAATGGAAGAAAATAAGGGAGGCCTATGTTGAAGGACAACCTGGTCAATAAACTGGCTGCTAAAGAAAATGATATCTAATTTCGAGTTTATAGAGAATTTTAAAAAATATTATTGTTTAATAAAACTGTTCAATACGTTCAGTGAATAAAGGCTTTTATTAATATTATTATTATAGCCCTGCGATAGGTACGTGGATCTCAGGTAAAGTGTAATTCAGTCATATTTAAATCCTTTATCACAAAAACTACTTCAGAGTATCGCGTACGAGTAACACGCACGTATCCTATTACTGATTTTTTCTTTTTGATTTTTCTATTAAAACAAATATTAGGTTCAAGAGTGTAACTAATTATAAAATTTAAGGGGCACATTTAAGCCAATCTAACTCCATCGTGAGCATTTTGGATTTATGTTTATTCTCTCATGAATGATGCCTCTCTCTCCCTGTCTCTCTCCCTGGAGCTTCCGCCGGAACACGCAAAGAATTTTTTTTTATTCTTTACAACATTAAAAGCTAATTAAACAATTTATGTAGCTTCTCTGGTAGTTAAATAATTGTGTCGCGTTATTGATGGCTTCATTATTTTGTTCGAGTTACATAGAGGTAGATTTATTTTGAAAAATTAAAATTGTCAGTTTTTTTATTACATTTTTGGTTTTTTTAATATTTACAAAAACTGCATATTCTAAACACTTAATAAAGAACCGAAAAAAAGTATTAAAATTTAATTATTTTGTTAAAAGTGTGTAATATAATAATGTATACCTCGGTGAATCAAATAGACATTACAATAATATTATCGCATAATGTATCCGACAACTAGAAACTAATTTGAGCAATTTAATGTATAGTTACTAATTCATCAGAAAGTAATATTTAATAATATCAAATATATTAAAGAGCAATATTAAAAGACGTTCGCTCTTTGAATTGCCACTGCAGATATGGGAGCGATTGTCACAGTGTTGTTAATATGCCGCCTGCATTATCAAAATGATTCTAACCAATTCGAGACTAGGGCTTCCAATCCCGCATTTGCGGGATCTCGGTATAGGCGAGATCAAAAATATCAATGACGTGTGATCCCGGTATAACGGGATTCCGTATTTTTAACACGCTTTTATTAGGTCGACCTGTATGTAACTATGTAATGGAATCTAATGTAACTAATTTAACCATCTTCCAAGGATCGTAGCGTCATGAAAATTGGCAGCTGTATGTAGTTCTGACGACAATACAATAATATGGTACTGTCGAACTGATGTGATGATGGAGTCGGAAGATATGAACTGGAACTTCATGATGGAACATCGTATCATAGCTGTGTTTGGACTTGTTAGATAAGTCTTGGAATGAACTTTGACCACGATTAGGTTTCAAGGTCTGATAATGAAGCCGGAAGACAGGAACTGGCATTCCTTGTTGGAATATCGTATCATAGTCGTGTTTGCACTTGTGAGAAAGGTCGCGTAATGGACTTTGAACACGATCAGGTTTCAAGGTTATAACAAACCTTTTTTGGTTTTTAAGTGCATTTATAAGCACGTGTTTTTAGTGTTTTTTCTATAAAAGTGGTTATCAGTGAGTAGTTAAACAAAGCAAGCTTAAAGCAAATAAAAATATATATTATTTCAAATAAATACAAAATCGTATCTTATTGGCAGGATAACCGGCAGCAGAGAACGCCCGCTCAGCTTATACGCTTGTAGACACTAAACACTTTAGGGAATTTTGTGCTAGATTTAAGTTTCAACCCATCGATCCACCGGATTCATGAAGAGTCATCTCTTATGGTGTCATGATGTATCGATAAGAGGAATTCGAGCGGGCGATGGACAAACACATGTCACGGCGGAGTTAAAGATTGACCTAGCTCTTCTTGCAATGTCCGACCTCGAATAGCTGTTTTCTCTTCCGTGTTGGCGCTTGACTATGAACATTATTTTCAGGCACAACAGAAAGAGACACTTTGTCATCATCAGCTTCGATGAAGGATGTCGAATTGAACTTAATTTTCTGAGTTAACTGCTTAATTTGCCTTTGAATCAAACTTTTTGGTGAAACTCGCAATCCAATTTCGCAGTGAGCGGGACTGATAAAATCATGCGGGATCTCGGTATTTCGAGATCTCGGTATACCGAGATTGGAAGCGCTATTCGAGACCAACCAATCCCTTCCTAGCTACTAAAACATCGACAGACATTTCGAAGAGTCTCTTTTTTATATAACGCCTTTAACAGTACATTGCAAGTGTGCATTTTTAATACATTATGTTAAGTCGCCACTGAGAAAAGTGAATATTCATGGGCGGCCGCCACTGTCAACATAAAATTATAATAAACAATACAGCATTGGCTATTCCAAACAATGTTAAACGACCAACGTACAATGGCCCGTTTACTATTAATATTTATGACAAATATTCGTTTGAAATTCCACTTACGGGGTTTTCGATTTTCCATCGAATGCTTCGAAAGTAAATGGACTCTATAAACGAAGGCCGGTGGTTCTTCTTTTAATAAAATTTAATAGGAATGATGACCGAACAACTTCTTTGAATTACTTCCAATCAGTGGTATTTAGTTGCAATTAAGATTATTTAATTTAACTTGATAGAACACTCAATACAACCAAAAACCTGCGGTAGAAGAAGTGTCGGTAGAAGAACTTCACACGCTGGTAGGGTAATTTATGAGAGTGGTTTGGTTTCCTTGGTTTCGTCATTTGCGCGTGGTTTCTGTTTGGATCTTTTCAGAGTTTTTTTTTTCGTAAAGATACTATGGGGAGGGACAAATAGAGTTATCAACTACAACGGGCGAACCCGTCACAGAAAGTTTTAACGATTAGTCGTTCTATCTCCCGTGAAGTGAGCGCAGAAGACTTGGACAAAACAGTTCACCGTCAAGCTCCGCCACATGCCCGTAAGAGGCCAACGCCTTAAACGCGAGATAACCAGGTGTGTTACCCAACGGGCTTACACTCACGCCCTTACTTCCAATTGCGACCAGATTACTCCGTTCTCTCGATTGGTTACGAGTTCGAGGCCGCTTGCGCGGTCCTCTCCCTTACGTAGCGGTAAAACGGTGTATACCGAATCTATCGCTGACCACTGCATCCTTTGCCCGGCTGTTCACCCAGGATCGGGTAGCCGATGGTCGTTTCAAGAGCAGTCACCGTAAGGTCCGCAACCACCCCCGCTCTATAGGAAACAGTACTGTTTCCAGACTCCCCCGACTGTTAGTCAGAGTGCACAATCGATTGACTTACGCCGCACGGTTCGCAGGCCATCCAGGAGCGCCAGTAGGTTGATTCATAGGGGAAATTAGCCCTAAGGCCAGAGTCCTGCCCGGGCTCGCACTTCATGCGTGGAGGCCGGCGAATGGGTATTGACCCGTGAGTATTACCAACCCTGAATAAAATGGGTCTTCGTGGCCAACTCAGCAAGGGCCCATTAGCTCCCTATGGGGAGGGACATGGAAGATACATGTGTTCGTGTGAAAAGGATGTTAAAAAATCTACTTGATAACTACATTACATATTTCCCAAAGCCCTAAATAAGGCCTATATTTCATTTGCATAAAATGTTTAAAGTCTTTTTTGTTCTTTCATTTCACTTTTTTTATATGTTATATAATAATCACGACTTTCAGTTTCTATTTACGAATGTTCCATTCTATACTCATCACATTGAATTTTAATGATTAAATTCTTAAACCAATAAGGATATTAACAAATGATTTACAATAAAATTAGAGGCCCTGTCCTCAGGTTTCTGTGAAATTTTGATGTTTCATTCTAGCATTAATAATACCGGATTCGTGAAGTATTACATTTTTAATTTATAATATACTAGCTGACCCATGCCCACTTCGTTGGGTAGAAAACATTTTTACTTGTGATGAAATTATAAGTGTGATTCGGTTGTACTGAGTACTATGATTTATATCCTAACTACCAAAAGGAGGGTTATATTTTTACTGCATATATATGTATGTATTTGCATGCCAATTTGGCTATATTACCGGATTTCAAATGAGTGAATGAAATGATTGTGATTGAATAAATTATGTTTATTTTAATTGTTCAAAATTCTCTGTATACTGACCTAACGATTTAAATTATATTTTTAATATAAAAAAAACTACTTTTTGTGACCTAAATATAAAAGTTAGACATGTGCTATCGCTGACTTTTTTATAGGCATTATCAAGCTATACAACTTTTGTCTAGGATTCAATCATATAACTCTCATCGTTAAGGCAGCGTTCGTAAGAAACGTTTACATTCGACCGTTTTTTCTCCGACTTACTTTGCAAATCCGACTACCACGAAAAAATCTTTTCATTTTTCGGATTAATGTATAGCCTATGACACTCACAAATAACGTGGCTTTCTATTGGTAAAAGAATTTTCAAAATCGGTTCAGTAGACCCAGAGATTACAACCTCACAAACTTACAAACTTTACCTCTTTATAATATTAGTGTAGATTTAATTCAAAACCTGCTGAAGATGTCGAAAAGTGACTTAAGCAAAAGTGTATGTAATATCCTTAGAATTCTAAGTCGCATTTATTAGAGCCGCCCTTTTTACACAAAATGGCGGATATCTCTCACCAGCTCGTGAAATCTTTGCATTAGGATGAACTCAATCAATCAATCAAATTGTTTATTGTCTTAAAAACTAATACATAGTTGTATAGACAGTAGTATTACATTTGGCCGTGATAACATTGAATTCTTTTTTAATGATCAAATTCTTCTACTACTAATCAAAACTTAAAAGGTTACTCGTAAGAATGAAGAAGGTATTATTGTAGAAATGTACTAATTTTGTACGTAATTTGGTCCTAATTGGTCTTATAGTTTCTGAGATGCAGTGGGTACATGCGCACACACAGACACACATACACACATACACACACACAGACATATATATTTCGGAAATGAGTTTTTTGGATTCCCAGGATCTCAAAACGTGGAGAACCGGTGCAAACTCAAATTCTATATTTTGCTCAAATTTCCCAACAAGACATATTGATAAATATGATACTTCTGGTAATACGATTTATATTTTTGGGAAAGCATTATACAAACGGAATATTGATAAAAATTTAGACATATCAGACCTTGCACACTTATTTATGTGGTTCAGAAGCTTCACATTACCGCTTCCGTTATTACATAATTATTAGCCTATTGAACTATAACGCCAAATTATGTTCGGCTTGCAGAAAAGGGGGTCGTCGCTTAAATGCTCATGCTCTTTGCTCTGCAATATCTTATACTGTTTTTGTGACAGTAATAAACGATACTATAGTTACTTTATATTGAGATTTCAAAATTAATCTCTCTTTTTTATCGAGCACTTTACACTACAGTTGAGGATTTCTCCAAAATATGATTTTGCCCATCAGCCCCTTTTGCCCTATATCCTTCACATATGACTGTAAAAAATGTTAAGCGCAAAATATGAGTAGCAAGAACTCGATCCCCAACAAGATGGCAGTGGGGATGGCAGTTGAAAGGAGCCGATGACAGCAGTTCGTCTGTTTTAGAATAAGTTCATCAAGATCTTGAAGAAAGACTAGAGAAATAGAGAGAGAGAGTATGTTTTAGAAGAAGCTCCAACGGAATGTAGAGGATGTTCAGATAAGGAAACTAGCAAACGAAACGGCCAGCACAAAAGCGATGATCGACCCCATTAAATCCGGTCCAGTGGCGGCAGTAGTCGGCGGTGAAATTGAGCGTGGTATGGTATGTAGGTACTCTGATAGTGGTACACCGGTACACGACCCGACCGGTGCCATCGTTAACTTTGCACTTTCGCCACTGCTGCTGTGACACCGGCATCGGGCACAACTTGATTTACCACGTCTGCGCACAGTAAACATCTAATTATGCAAGCGAAGATGCTGTGTTTGTCAGTTTCTCTGAACATTTTTTTATATTTTCTAATTATTTTTTTTATACCCGTTACAGTAACGGCCCACCTTTATATCTAACGACAATTATCTTAAAGGCAGCCGGATTTTTATACCATTACATGGCACTACTCAGGCGGTGACCCATCTAAGTACTGAACCCGCCAACGCTGCTTAACTTCGTTGATCTGGCGAGAACCAGTGTTTCAATGCGGCTATGGACGTTACGGTGTCTATATATTATAATGAAATCATATGCAGTGTATACATCATCATTATAATGTACTATTATGATCGAGCGTATTTAGAGAGAAAAAAAATATGCTCTATACTATAATAGGTGCTATACTATAAGACATGAGCAAGAAGAACCTTAGAACCACTATCGGGTTCCTCACCGGACACACGACCCTTAGAGCACATCTATTCAACCTTGGCTAGACCGAGAGCAAGGACTGCCGAATATGTGGCGAAGAACCTGAAGACAACATACACATCGTTGGTCGCTGCCCAGACCTCGCCTCAAAAAGACACAGTTTACTGGGACGAGCCTTTCTCGAACCCAGTGATCTGCCCAACTTGAAGGTCAGTGATCTACTTGGACTGGTGAGAAGCACTGGGCACTAGCTGACCACTGACCTAACCACATAGTGGGTAGTTACAAAAGATCCTATAGATCTAGGTGACATCAAGGGCTGGAAACAAGCACCCCCACTCCGTTTACTACTACTACTACTATAAGAGGTACTACATTTATCCATATTTATCTATATTAAATACGTTATAGGTTATATAATACACTTGAAACTGTCGAAACTTGTCGCTGAGTGCCCATAACCCAAGAATGGTCTTCAAATTTACTTACAAGCTAGACCAAACAAAAATCCAAGCTTAATCAGAACGAAATTCCAAACGCCCAATCAGAAGCAATTAGGCACCTAAAATATCTTGGAATAATAATTACTGATGATCTCAAATGGCATAAACACATAATTATAATTGCTAAAAGAGCCAACTCTACTCTCTATCTAATAAGGACGGCTTTCCAACATCTGTCAATAGAGGTTTTTACCAAGATCTACAAGGTATTTGTGAGACCTATTCTTGAGTATGGCTATCAGCTCTGGAACCCTACTTATGCAAAGATGTAGATGTCCTGAAAAACGTATAGCGAAGGGCAACGAAAATGCCAGTAGGCCTGAAAAATGGGAATCATGAAGATCGCTTGGAATTATTGGGAATGACTTATCTCAAACAAAGAAGACAAAGAGGGTACCTGATCGAGGCATATCAAATTCTTACATTATTACGAGGTACCTGGCCTGGGCGAGGTACCTGGGCTGGAGAAATTTTACAAATTTAAAGTCAACACAAATCTTTGAGTTCAAAACAAAAAACTTTACCGTACAAAATTTAAATCTAATCCTCTTAGGAACGTCCTGCAAAATAAAGTGGTGGGCATGTGGAATAAACTACGATTTGAAGTGATTAGTGGCAGCTCTGTGAATCAATTAAAAAACATGCTCGATTTGTACCTAAGAATTTGTTAATATTGTTTATTTTGCCTATTGTTTATATATTGCTAATATTGCTTAGCTTTATATGTTTCGATCTGGACGTATCAGCAAAGCTGCCTATCCAGACTAAAAAATAATATTAATAATCAGCTTAATGAATACTAACTTAATTGTAATTTCTCATTGGGCCAAATCTCAAGGCATCCGTATTGCCTATCAAAATTCATGTGATCCTAATTAGTATTCGATAGCAATATAATGTCTCTTAAATTGAAGAGAAGGAATAAAATATAGAATAGATTTAAGTACTCATAGAAGGGGATTAAGTACTCAAACCTAAGGGTATATCTTGGCAAGCACAGATCAATGAGACAAGTTACCGTATTGTCTATGGCTTGCATGGCCTTCGGCGGCTACAAAGTTTCCTACCAGTAAGGCTAAGCGTATGCTGAGACGCAGGTGACTTTGAAAGGTGGGGCAGTTGAGGCAGGCATAGGCCACGAGCGTATGATGCGACTCAGCTAAATGACACAGATACATTCATGCGCGTTCTAGCTATTACAAAGAATATACAGTTTTCGAGCTATAGAGTAAAATGACTTATTCAGGGTCTGATTATGAAATTAATGAGCTGTACTGATACTTTACAGTATCAAAGCGTAGAAAAACTATTTGAAAAAGTGATTATCTAAAAAACGCTCTACTAATGGAGAGTTTGTACTCTCGAGAGAGTTGTCTGACAGACAATTAAAGAACTACTTTCGGTTAGACTATACTTAAATTGATTATGATCACAATATTATAAGTGATGAAATTCACAAAGAAGGATGCAAATCTCGCCAACAATAACTCTTCAAATGTCTTTTTTGAATAATCTGGATGACTTGTATCAATTAAATGTTCCGTTATTTTTGCAGCAAAATTATGAAATCTAGCTAAAAACACGTTTCACCACATGTCGCCCAGAAATCTGTGCCGGCAGTCGACATATCTGCTAGAAACATATCTGCTTTGGACATGTCTACGCTGCAGCGTACGCACTTCTCAGTAATTTCATACAATACAACATCTGCTTTGCCCTTCGCTTCTTGGACCTGCGTCTCAGCATACGCTTAGCCTATGCATCAAGCAATCCATGGTTAAATCTCTGTTTTGGTCGATTCTTGACTTTATAGATATCTGTACTGTTAATGCATACGAAGCTTTTCTGGACAAATTGGAGAGACTGCAGAAAATATTTGTTCTCTTCTTCCGCGTGAGGTTTCTAATTTAATCTCCTCGTTCGCCTGGTTACTTTTGAAAACCTAAGGAAACTAAGTATTTAACGAATTAAAGACTTTCCTCTGATAGTATACGGCATCAGAAGATTTTTTCGACACCTCGACTTTCTATAAATGTCGTATCAGCTGTGAATGCATACAAACTTCTGCTTAATCTGTGGCGCTGCAAAGCGATACGGGGTGGCCCGGAATAATGAAGTGGGACTCAATTACGCGGCAAATAAAAATGTTTCAGTGGCCGATCGGGATCGATAGCGGAAATGAGGTTGGAATATGCATGCGGCGTGTGCGGTCGTGTCGCATTCGGACACCCAGTACACACATTTCACTCTATACCACAGTATTGTGTCTATACAGTCCATACTGCATGTGGTCGGGTGCAGTGGCTGTATTAGTATAGTGATAAAATTTTCACTTTTTTTTAAATTGAAAGTTTCGAACACGAAACGACCCGAAAACGAATCAACAAACATACAGTATTATATAAATTAGACTACTGGATCTTTCATTTCTTAGATGAAAAAAAAAGGTTTGAAAAGATATATTTTATATAACCTTAAACCTGTAAAGATATATAACCTTATACCTGTTTTATAAATGAAACAGAGGAGGTTGGCAAAATCCTACTTTTTTTATAATGCAGGGGAACGATAATAGTCACTATGACTCAAAAACTATTATATCTGCAATCAAATTTTTTTAAAATAAATGGGAATTCAAAGTTTTGAACACGAATATGCATTTTTTTTTTTGCTAAAATAATTTCATGAGACGATATGAATAATATGTAGGATCATTTGCATCAAGATTGTTTTGGATTTTATTTATTATTATTTTGTTTAATCAAGGGAACAGTTACAGTATGAGCATTTCTTATATTACATCATTTCTTATATCTTATATTCCACAGTTATATTCCACATTAGGATTCTTATATTTATTATATTAGGATCTTATATAATAGGATATTATATAAAAGGATCTTATATTAGGATCTTATATAAAAGGATCTTGTATAAAAGGATCTATAAAATGAAAGATTATATAAAATTAGGATAATATATAAAACGATCTTATATTAGGATCTTATATTCCACATTTATATTCCACATTATATTCCACTTATATTCCACATTTAGAAACCAACATTTCTTATATTACAAGTGACAACCATAAATTATGTTTCCAAAAGTTAATTAAAATCACATTTTTCGAAAAAGATCGCGATAGAGTAAACCTATAGCGTTACGGCGTTCGGACAGAACGACGGCCTTTGAAATCTCTACGAAATGACATTTTCGAAATTTTGACATTTTGAATTTTTTTTATATAAACTTTCATTTTGAAATTAAAGAAAAAGAGCCTATACCTGTAATTATATTGTTAGGAATTACTAATTAAAGTAAATTTAAAAAAATGTTTTCAACTTTACGTAATTTAATTTATTTACCAGGCTATCCCTAGGAAGGTGTGCGAGTGATGGGGGGATGGATTAGAATAATAAATTAAATGAAAGAGTAGGATAATAAGCCAGTCTATTGGGGCTTCAAATGTATATAATAATAATTACCTACATACAGCATTTTAATTAATAAAGAATGATATTATATACATAAGTATTATAATATAATAAGGAATTAAAAAAATATATATTTTAAAAATAAAGTATAATTTATATAACAAATTGTATATGTATGTATATAAGCCAACATATAATAGTATATTATAATTTAATTAGGAATAAAAATAAATATAATTTAAAATATTTGATGTATAAATAATTATATAAGTATGTATAAGTAGCCAAAATAATATATAATATTATACGTATGATATAGTTCATACCTAAGATTTTACTTTGGTTTCTATACAATGTTTGAAATTCTTAAACAATAGTGGAACACATTTCCATAACGTTTCAGACGTTTTTACAACGTTTAGGAACAAAATAATCAAAAAACAAATATAACATATTCATTTCAACAAAACAAAACATTCCAATATAACATAACATATTCACATTCACAGGGTTGGTTGTAAGAGATTGTCATATGACAATAAACCCGACCATTGTGACAATTCACAATAAAGAGTATAAACAAACAAACAAACATTTAATTGGGGTCCTTGACGTCTATACTTTGGCCACATTTTGAATTACCTTTCCACTTTTTTGTGAATGGATTTTCTTTTTACTTTGAATATAATAATTTGTCGAGTTAGCGACTAGTATCTTTTAGCTATGAAGCCACTGCTCTTGAGTTTTTAAGCACTGCCATATTAGTAATACACGATGAATCATCGAATTTGAAGATTTTTAGTTTTAAAAAAGTATTACATTTTCAAGTTGTAATCTTTTAAAATGGAGTTTAAATCTTAGTTTAGCAAGTGGCGCGCGTCCGTTACAAGGGATTGGTAAAGTGTTCGTCGCTGTAAGCGCCTTCGCCTTTATGCTAATGCGACCGAAAGACCAGAATCGAACCAGCCGAGACAGATCTGCCGATAGGCTGACGATATGGCGTGCGAATCCTCGCAGTTGGTTGACAACATTTAAAGGATTATACCAAGGAAATTGTAAAACCTAACAGTCTATGATCATATGATGCAAGTCGAACATAAGTTGATATTATAATACAATAAAAGGCTACGAAGCCTGTAATAACAAATGCAGTATTGCGCTTTGTACCACACAAGTGGGCAAAGTCTTATATGTCTATGACTTTTCACGACTGCCCAACAAAAAAAGTATTGTTATGTGTTGAGGATTCATCTATATATGTTTTCCGTTTTTTATTCCACCATAACTTTTAAACGCTCAAACTGATTTAGAAGTATGTAATATTGTTATAATCGTGGTCATCCTGAGTGTCATAGGGTACCTCAACTACCTAAATATCAAGTAAATAGGTGTTTAAATGTTCAAATCCCCAAATGTCAATAAATTACCATAAATATATCGTGTTTAATATCAACTGAAATGCCTAATTGAGTACATTTCGAAAATATGTATGTATTCATATGTATAAATACATAAATAACAAATATTTTATAAAGAAAACGTAATAAAAATAATTATAAAAATAGTAGTTCACTTTTGTAACGGCAGACGTGTTTTTTATTCCTTTTAATATATTTACTGGTTTTCATTATGCCGCGAACGTTCCGTTTTTACTTTACCAAAAAACACATCGTATTACACAAAGTATGTAAATAGGGAGAGTCGTGTTTCCGAGCAAAATATAGAACTCGATTTTCACCGGACCGAGAGCCGATTAGCCATCCTTGGAATCCAAAAAGTAATTTCTGGAAAATGTCTCTCTGTGTGTGTGTGCATGTACCCATAGCAGCTCAAAAAAATATGCGACTAATTAGAATAAAATTAGTTCATTCTAATGCTGTGTGCTGTGTGATTTCAGAACCTTATGAGAAATATCCCCTATTTCGTTTAAAAAAAAATGTTTTTAAACAAATTGTTTCAAAAAACAAAAAGACACAATTAAATATAATTTTTAATTTATGTTCTTATGATGCGTCCAAGCCTTACTCCCAAGCCGTTTAGTCATTTACATAATCAGATATTGTATAGTATGCTTTTTTATATAATTTTGCTTTGATGGTAGCTTTAAACTTATTTACAGATAATTCTTTAATATGAGGAAGTTTGTTATAGAAGCGTATACATTGTCCAAACAAAGAATTGCTTATTTTGTGGAGACGAGTAGCACGTACAACAAGGTTATGCTTCTGTTTAGTATTGACATTATGAGTGTCGCTTTTATTTTTAAACTTATCAATATTCTTGTGGACATATAACAGATTTTCGTATATATATTGTGATGCAACAGTAAGAATATTTATCTCTTTGAATTTTTCTCTAAGTGAAACCCGAGGACCAAGTTTATATATAGCTCTTACAGCACGTTTCTGTAGTATAAAGATGTTATTGATGTCCGCACAGCTTCCCCAGAAAAGAATCCCATAGGACATAATGCTATCAGTCAGCCGCCTTATTGTTTTAACTGCTTATGCCTTCATTCATAATAACTGAAACTAGCATAGCAACTACTGACGTAGCAACTACTGATGTAGAGATTATTTTTAATGTAGATCATTTACTGTAGTAACTTTTTCTATCCACCGTTATGACTAAAAGAGTACGCTACAGAGACGGCGTGACAAAAAAAACCATTGGCCCATACATATTTGGTCAGCCGCGTAGTATATTTTGGGTATTTTATTTTCCATCATTGAAGAATAAGATCTGACCGAAGAATGCTTTGTTATTATGTGAAACTTAGAATGAATATACAAGTAGAGAAATGTTATGAATTGTCCATTTTTGGCCATATTTCTGTGCTAGGTACAAATTAAACGTTATGAAGTTTGTTATAAGAGCATTCCTCACATACCGTCTAATTTTTATATCACAAAAAAATATACGTTTAAAATACTTATTTTTGGCTATTGTGGTGTTTCAAAAGATCTTTCTGAATTATTTCAGTGATAAAATGTAATAAATAGAAGTTTAAAATTAAAAAGCAAATTTCAAAGTGTATAAATTCTTTCAAATTTATTATGTTATTTTAGTTACTTAGATTCTATATAGATTATATACATATTCATACAACTTTAAATGTTCGTCTTAGAACAGGTTATAGCCTAGTTAGATGACATTAAAATAGGATCACTGGCAACAATTTTTGGCCCATCATGTTATCCGTTATTTGCTACTGGATTTTTGTCTATGACATTTTGATTGTATATGTCGTCCATTTAACTGTATGTTATTATTGTGAATTACAAATTAAATTAAATAAACTACAGAAGGTTAAGAAATACAGAATGGGAAAGATTCAGATTTGTTGAGAGAGATTATATTCCTCTAATGACTGCTTGAATGTGAATAGCAAAGAAGTGTTTTTGCGTCGGAAATAAAGCTAAAGAAATCTCAAAAATGGCAATACCATTACTCTCGAGTCCTTAAATTAACCTGAAAAAAAATATACATATTCCGCTGAAGTATATTTTCCACATAATTAGAAAGACTAAAATTTTGGAAGGTAACTTATATCAGTTCGCACTAAATGAAGAAAAAATAACGAATCTACTAAATGCGCAGTATTGTTAAAAGGGACATAGGTAACCTTCTCTCCTGTATTCATATTTTATACTTGTATAATTACCTGCTCATATCAGTATCGCGCATTAAATAATAATAAAAGTTAAAATAAAATAAATATATCCATCCAGAAAATGCTATATAAAAAGGTTGAAGATCCGCGCTTTTTAGATACGTAGCATCCTACCAAAGTGTGTGGGTATCGAATTCTAAATTCAAATCGAAGCCTTCGACACTTATCTGGATCTGGCCTGGCATAATGTCCGGTGCGCTACCGAACAACCCGCCGACTTGCGCACGAGAGCAAAAAAGCGAGGGATCGACAACACTGCGCAGATCGAAGATTCCTCGAATATAAATAGAAAGAGAATGGGCAAAAATATACAGAACCTGGTTCGGGCTACTGATACGTATACTATTAGAAGGCATCTATATGCACTTCCGCATTGAGGATGGAGTTTTAAATTGGCTGGACTGAAGGTGCACAGTAGCAGAAATAATATACCCGAATAACTTATATTTCTAGCGGATGTCCAACTATACTATAAAGGGTGATTAATGGTATTGATAGATGTATAGAGAGTATGACGGCTCAATCAAAACAAATGAGGAACCTTTTCAAATATGCGTTGTCCAAGATATCCTTAAGCAAGTGGAAAGTTAAACTATCTGGGAAGTCCGATATCATCAAAATGCCGCTTGATGCTGAAATTTATGGCAGTATTGCTGCTGCTTTAGGCGCTTTTGGCAAACTGAAATCCAACATTTTCCACTTACATAACATTGAAAAGGAAAATGGATATTTTTGAATGAAAGGTGTACCCAGAGTCTAACAACTAAGGACTTAAATCAATTAATTGTGCTTGTGTAAAGATGTAATAATGCCAAAGTTCAACTCATTAATACATGCCGTATTGAAATTATACACATCAGAAATTTTGTTTATATAGATGATATTGGGAAACAACATATGTAGTTATTTAATCTATAATAGGGTTTATTATGTAACTAGGGTTATTTAAAGTTTTTATTTGAATCAACATTTAAAATAAAATCCAATTATATACCAAAAACCAATCAAGTCCAGTATCACAGCCAGGAAATAAAAACAAAATCACATTAAATGAGAAAACAGAACACCCCAGCGTAAGACGAAGGAATGACAACGGTCCAGGCGCAGATCTTACCTGCCACCGACCCACTGAGTATCTATCTCTGTCATTCTTATTCACTGTTTTTCTTTCACTCATAAACTTGTTTAGACAACCACAACGTAAAACAAAAAAAAACTCGACGGCCCAGGAACAAAATCTTACCTGACAAGATATATCTCTACTTACTTATTGGCTATTTCTTCCATAAACTTCATCCATAAACTTATTTGCCGCTTTAGTATCGGGTTAACCCTTTGAGTAGCGGCATAATTTCATGGCAGACCGCGGCAATTTATTGGACTTGCAATAAAAGACGCGCTCGACAAAAGTACTATAACTATGAACTACTATAGCAATCATAAAAATAAATAACTGTGCAATGATCGCACTAAAATTTTGTATATAGAATATTGAAACCTCATTTTGTAAAACAATTAGATAATTATGAATAATAATGCGAAAGTCGAAAAAGTGAAAAAAACTCGGCATTTCTAACTTGTATTTGTCTTACGGAAAAATACGGAACTCAATTAAGAAATTGTAAATACTTTCGTGATCTTAATTAGATTTTCTATCAAAGCTAATATTTAGTTTTGCTTATACAAAAATATTTATATATTAGCTCATAAAAACCAATAATTTTTTTGATGATTTCTCGAAAATGATGTTTGACAATTGAATTTTTCCACAAATATCCGCGAAATGACGCGCGAAATTATTCTAACGGCTGTCTATGCATCTGTGGTAATAATGAAATATTTGGTATGGATTTTAGGATGCGTTAGAATTAGAAAATAATTTTACTGTGCGCTCCGGGAGTAAGCCGCAAATATTGGTCGTTACGCAGTCAACAGTGTTTTGATGTGCAACCAAATTTGGTCGTTACGTAGCTTAAGATAAAAGTAGTCACTGGGTTCTATGTTTTTTTTTATATTTTAAGTTGATATTGATATAAGTTTATAGTTTGTGATATTTCTTTATAAATTATCTATATATACAACGATCTAAA